>VKKT01003751.1:33454-44285 GCA_008038995.1 Haliotis laevigata | reverse complement strand
CTGTGCACAGGACCATGCGCCACCATTAGCAAAATAGATTTGAAGCCCATTTTCGGTGTCCACCACCGTGATATTGCTGGAATATTGCTAAAAGCAGAGTAAAACCATACTCACTCACTCACTGATTTAACTATACATACATGCTCCAGTGCAACCTATGACTGATAAATGCAGCCAAATATTTATGTCTTGATACACCATGCATAAATTACAGGTTTTGGCTTTGCCTTACTCTTAATTGTCCCCACTTCACTGACCTCAGTCAATACATGTACCCCTAAGCAGTATTTTCCACACTACACCACGAGCATTTAGGAGGCATTTGTCATGCTCTCCTGAGCATGATTTCATTAAACTGTGCATACTTCAACATCGTGTTCAGTGCTATAGCTTCATCTGTCCCTCAAGTTAACTCACTTTATTAGATATCATGAGACGGTCATTGGTGATTGTATTTATTGAGATAAATTCATGGGACCAGTGTGCAACCTGGTTTTGTCTTGTGAAACTAGGTTTTGACTTGTGCAATTAGGTTTTGTCTTGTGTAATTAGGTTGAACTCTCAGAACTATCATGAACTGCCAGGTACACAAGACAAAACCTAATTACACAAGACAAAACTAATTACACAAGACAAAACCTAGTTGCACAAGACAAAACCTAATTGCACAAGACAAACCCTAATTACACAATTCAAACCCAAGTTGCACAAGACAAAACCTTATTACACAAGACAAACCCTAGTTGCACAAGACAAAACCTAATTACACAAGACAAAACCTAATTACACAAGACAAACCCTAGTTCCACAAGACAAATTAGGTTTTGTCTTTTGCAACTAGGGTTTGTCTTGTGTAATTAGGGTTTGTCTTGTGTAATTAGGTTTTGTCTTGTGTAATTAGGTTTTGTCTTGTGGAACTAGGGTTTGTCTTGTGTAATTAGGTTTTGTCTTGTGCAACCATGTTTTGTCTTGTGTAAATAGGTTTTAATGTCAACATGTACCTGATGCCAGTTAAATCAAATACCCCATATCATGAACTGCCAGGATTTTTCACAATATGTTATAAAAACAGAAATAAAGATTTGTTAACTATCCGTTTGCTTGAAAAAACACATCACATCTCTTCACAACTTGACTTGGGCCTCCTGCTTGCTTGAAAATTGTTCCTGTCGTTATCTTCTTTATTTGACCAAATGCCTTTTCTTTGCCTTGTCAATCCAGGGGGTTTGAGACGAGCCTCTGCTGCCATAGAGGGGACGGATGTATTCAAATACCTGAAGTTTGAGGGCGGCGTACACCGGGTTCAGAGAGTCCCACGGACCGAAAAGTCTGGCAGAGTCCACACCAGCACCATGACCGTCGCCATATTGCCACAACCTGATGAGGTACGGGGGAATCGACTCATGATTTGCAGAATAGAATTGCATCATATATACAAACCCTGGCGTCTGTTGATATTGTTTGTATTCCTGCATCTGGGTTGCAGTATTATGATCCTGTCAGTGAGTCATGGTTATTTGGAGTAATAGCTAGTTTGTTGTTTAAAGACACACTCAGCAATATATAGCAGTCTGTAAATAATCAAGTCTGGACCGAACAATCCAGTGATCAACAACAGGAACTTTGATCTACACAATTGGTATAAGATGACAATGTGTCAACCACGTCAGTGAGCCTGACCACCCGATCCTGATAGTCGCCTCTTGCGACAAGCATGGGCTACTGAAGACCAATTCTAATCCAGATCTTCTTGGGTCTGCAGAATGCAATTGCATCATATATACAAACGCTGGTGTGTATTGTTTGTATTCTGCATCTGGGTTGCAGATTTATAGATTTAATCATGTTCCTCTCTGTCAATCATGGCTTTTTAGAATAATAGTAATATATGTAATTTTATAGTGCTAGGCACTATATTCTCAATGCATGGTCAAAGCATGAAAATTTCTGGACACTATCAGGAGTCAAGCTGCCGAACACAATCATATCTTTGAAGATCTGGGTTAGAATTGTTCTTCAGCAACCCATGCTTGTCATAAGAGGCACTACAGGATTGGGTGGTCAGACTCGCTGGTTGACACGTCATATTGCAACTGAGCAGGTCAATGCTCAAGGTGCTGATCACTGGATTGTCAGGTGCAGACTGGATTATTTACAGACTACCACCATATAGCTGGGTGCTGAGTGCGATGATAAACATCAAACAAGAGAATAAACCAAAAACAACTATTTTCTGTGATCAGAGATGCTCAACTTCACCTGATTTGTGACCTGTGTCTTTTCCAATTCACCTGTATGAAATCAGTTCACAATTATGAGATCAGAGGTGAGCAATATTAGAGTAGTTAATGTCATGTAATGTTGTAAAAGATATAAATTTCTCATCCAGATCGATGTTGTGATCCATGCAAAGGACCTTCATGTGGAGACATTCCGTGCGAGTGGAAGCGGGGGCCAGCACGTGAACAATACTGACAGCGCTGTCCGCATCACGCACACTCCAACCAGTAAGTCAACAGCACCAACTGAAGCCCATTTCTGGTGTCCCCCGCCGTGATGTTGCTNGAATATTGCTAAAAGCGGCGTAAAACCAAACTCGGTCAGTCAGTCCATTGGGTAAACATTGTATTGTTAGAATGGCACCTTGACTGTGTGTGCTTCTGTTATACGAGCGGGGCGGTGGGGTAGCCTTGTGGTTAAAATGTTCACTTGTCAAGAAGAAGACCTTGGTTCGTTTCCCCACATGGGTACAATGTGTGAACCAAATTTCTGGAATATTCCTAAAAGCGGCGTAAAACTAAACTCACTCACTCACTGTTATAAGGGGATAATTGCAAATACACCACATCAGCATCAACTGTCTTCCAGGAGTGTGTTACCTGTGAAGGTCTGGGTCAGAATTGACCTTCAGTAACCCATGCTTGTCGTAAGAGGCGACTAACGGGATCGGGAGGTCAGGCTAGCTGACGTGGTTGACAGATGTCATCGGTTCCCAATTGCGCAGATCAATGCTCATGCTGTTCATCACTGGATTGTCTGGTCCAGACTTGATTATTTACAGACTGCTGCCATATTGCTGGAATATTGCTGAGTGTGGCGTAAAACTAAACTCCCTCACTCACTCCAGGAGTGTGCTTGTTCTTTCAGAAACTGTTGCTGAATGTCAGTCTGAGAGGTCACAGATTCGAAACCGAGAGATTGCATTGCAGCTCATTAGGTCAAGGTCAGTGAATGTTTTGCTGAAAATCTGCCTGATAAACTAGGAAACACATCAACAGCCTTGGAAATTCATACCAAATCAAGAACTGACCCACAGACCTAAGCTGTACTGAGGGCAAGTTAAAACCAAGGATGACAGTCTTCATTAACTAGAAGCATTTTAGGGGTTCAATTCTGAACCACTTATTGATTCGGATCGGTGCAGTTCCCTAGAGGTTATATTGTGCTCGTCACGTCGAAGACCAAGGTTTAGTTCCCCACATGTGTACAATGTGTGAAACCCATTTCTGGTGTCACCCGCCATGATATTGCTGGAATATTGCTAAAAGCGGTGTAAAACTACACTCACTCACTCACTTAATGAATCACTTTTGGTGCATATAAAACAGAACCTCTAAAACATAGCTAACTTTTTTGTGTCTTTCAAGCAGAACTAGCTCTGATGAATTATGAAATAATGTTTTCCCTAGTCTATTGGACTAGTGTTAAATGTTTTCAAGGGCTGCATAAATGTCCCTTTCTGAATCTATCAAATATTCCTGGTTGGTGAAGGCAGCAAAGTTTGTTTGATTCTCTTTGTTCAGAAAATTGAAGGAACCATGTCTGTTCCAGAATATACCAGCAGCAGCTGACAGCCCAGATGGCGGAGACCAATGCTTCCAGGAAGCTGCAGATCGGTACCGGTGGACGGTCCGAGAAGATCCGCACCTATAACTTCCCACAGGACAGAGTGACTGACCACAGACTCGGGGAGAACTGCCACAACATTGACGTCTTCCTCAGCGGAGGCGAGGACCTTGATGATGTCATTGTCAGTCTTATGTGGGACAACAAGCATCAGATTCTTGATGTCATTCTGGAGGATTTCGATAAGAAACGAAAAAAGACCAATAAAGTAAAAAAAAACTAGATTCTCATGAAGTCGAGTTTGGTGTGTGTTGTGTTTGTTTTTTCTCAATCTGACTAAAAATGAGATATTCTGCTTCAGTTATGAACCTGTCTGTGTGAAGATCTCAGGACACCATCTTAAAAGATTGCTTTAGATGAAGCCTCCCTGAACTTTGGCTGCCATGTCTGAGTGTATTTCTAGTTGGTTGGATGGTAACACCATACTCAGCAACTTCCAGCAATATGGAAATAATCGAGTCAGGACCAGACAATCCAGTGATCAACAACATGAGCATCGATCTACACAATTTGGATACCATGAAATGTGTCATCCAAGTCAGGTAGCCTGACCACCCGGTCCCAAGATCCGGGTTAGAACTGGTCTCTAGTAACCTTTGCTTGTTGTAAGGGGCGACTAATGGGATCGGGTGGTCAGGCTCCCGGACTTGGTTGACACATGTCATCGTATCCCAATTGTGTAGATCAATGCTCTTGCTGTTGATCACTGGATTGTCTGGTCCAGACTTGATTATTTGCAGACTACTGCCATATAGCTGGAATATTGCTGAGTGTGGCGTTAAACAACCAACCAACCAACCAACCAACCACACCAATCATCTTCATTGTCATGATATACAAATTAATCATGTGGGTATAAATGCCTGGCTTGCTCTTGCCAAGTTATTTAGAAGCTTTAGCAATAACTGGTTGAATAGAAAGTTCACCTAATTTGACTGACCTCTTATGGACGTGAACTTAGATTTTCACAGAGAGACATGTCATGATCCAGTAAAAGGCTTGAATGAGATTGGTCCTGGTGCTTTAACAATAATAGTTCAGGGCAAAAGTGTGCTTTATTACACTATACATGGTMGTAGAGCGAACTGTATTTCTTAAATATCACCTGAAAAATAGTTACAAAGGTATGTGTTTTATTAACATTACTATTTAACTTAAATTTAATTTGTATAAGGTGATCACCACATTTTTATCTCTCCCTCTGTTAACCTCTTGCATTAATTCGCTTTTACTATTATATACTTAAAAATGTGAACGTCTCAGACTACGTGTACAAAAAGTATTTATTTATGTTTCCATGGTTAAGATTGTTGGACATTTGTGAATAAACTCCTGATAATCTGATGATGTGTGTGATATGATACTGTTATCGACTGATGCATATTTTGCAGAAGATTATGCCTTTTCTGAATCAAGACATTGATGACTTACCTGTCATGATGACAATATGGAGTCCCTGAAACAACTGGGACCGCTGTAGAGCTTTTCAAACAGCTGCAACAGTTCTAGAGAACTGCAGGTATACATGCTCCAGTGATGGGGTAAATCTAGCCGGTAAAGGTACACTCACAAGATCCTTTCCATTGACCACATGGATGCATTGTGTGAAACCCACTTCATAGTATGGAAAATCTCTTTGTATTTCATATATAAATCCCTACATTATTGATTATTTATATTACTCATTCTAGTAAACGCCCATTCCATATCAAACTGAGTTGATGTATTTTCGAATGTACTACTCATTTATGAGGGACCTGTTTCTATCTACATTGAATAACTCTTTTAAACATGTACATTTGTAATTGAATTTATGGTTTACTGTTTTACAAAAAGTCTGTTGTGTCTTCAATTCCTACTCTACATACATCAGGATATAAATGACAAAATTTATGTCCTAACTCAGTATGTATGTAATAATGTTATGTTATCTTTGTCATAGAGATTAATACGAAAATAAATACAATAATACATAGATCATTCAAAACTAATGTAACTAGATATTGGGGAAATCCTGCGACCATTTAGTCTTGTTGGGGGTTAGGTCAGAGTGCATGATATCTTCGGAAGATGGAAGATGTTATGCTGTGATATATATGTTCCTTTCTTCAGTGCGATTAAAATAGCTTTCGTTCAATCAGGATTGTATAATATCAAACAACGCTTGGCCCATTTATGTAATAAAACCAAATCTGGGATTCGGAATCATTGCACTACATCGCGAAGAAGCCCCATGTGATATATTTCATCTGCAAATAGTCTTGTAGTAGGACGAACCTTAACTACTATGTCATTAACAATAAAAAGAGAAGGGCCTAAGGCTGACCCTTGGGGGACTCCACGCTGTAGGTGTCTTAGCTGCAGTTAGAAACACACTGATTACGACTATTTATGTAACGTAAACGTCATTCTAGCAATGGCCCTTTTATACCATAGCTTTCCAGGTAGTAAACGATCCGTTTATGTCACAAAGGTCAAAGCATTATACAGCAATATACCATACAAATGTAGTCACTATTGCTCAATGGTGCATATAAACTACCCATCAAAAGTTTAGACTCACTAGTGTAAATGTAGCCACTTACCTCAGTCAACTGTTCTGAACTACATTTTACAAAATATTCCTTTCAGTTTAAAGGTACTGTTTACACATGAACTGATGTGTTGTAAAACAAATTCGTAACCTTGAAAAGATTATTGTGATGAGTTAAATAAATGATGAAACTGAGTGAAAATTGGCGAATTCTGAACGTAATTTCACACCAAAACGCAGCTGTTCACATCAGAGACCATGTAATATTATATATTATAATCTATTATATGGTCTCTCTTCACATGCACGATATTTGCACATGCTTTCAGCAATTTGATGCATGATCCTCATGCAATTCATCTGCATAAAGTTTGCAGTTAGTTCCCCCAAGTTAGTGGAGAAATTCATCTTCGAAGTAACTCTATATATGTACTGGGAGTATATATGCACACACACACACACACACACACACACACACACACACTTGATGATAATTGTTCGGTCACTTGATTTCCTAACACAATTAAGAAGGGATATCTCCCTGAACTTAAACGCAATAGAATTGTCAACCGCTTCTTTTATTGGGGGATGTTGTGTTTAGTACATGTTTAGTCTGTGAAACGATACCTCATTACATGTGTTGAGATTTAAAGAACGTACTGACATCACTGTAATGTGTGTACGACACATAACGATGTATACATAGCAGAATCATTACTGCACACCGTACATGCACGCGCATACGCACGCGCGCACACACGCACCCCACCCCCCTCTCTCACACACACACACACCACCACACACACACAACACATACACACTATAGACGGGGTGTCATTCACACAAGATATATGCTATGGGAGTCACGATACATGTTGCAAAGCAAATGAGGTAATATCAGATTGACAATATCTTTGCGATTGGGGTAGCCCAGTGGTTAAAGCGTTCGCTCGGCACGCCTAAGACCTGGGTTCGATTTCCTCGGTTCGATTTCTCCCATGGGTACAATGTGTGAAGCCCATTTCTGGTGNTCCCCGCCGTGATATTGCTGGAATGTTGCTAAAAGCGGTGTTAAACCATACTCACTCACTCGGTCACTTTACAGCAATACGTACCAATGTATGACATTTTCAAACACCGACATGAACTTGCAGGTGATGACATATGTAATTACACACCGTATAAAATCGTGACAGTAAATGGCTAACCAGTTGCTTGTATGCAGACAGAATAAGTGATACGTGTAATGTCCCATGTGACAATGCCAGGTATACTCTAGACTAACGCAAAGTCTCAAACAATATAATTTTAAATGTTAAAGGGTTAAAGGAGCCCCAGGGAGGAGTGGGAGCCTTGAAGCATCAGAACCTGGGGAAAATCAAGATTTGCTTCATTTAGATTTTGGCATTACAGACGGGACTGGGTGGAAGGGAAAATAATGATATAATGGTTCGGGAACTGTGAGAGACTAGGTATGCCCGTAAATACAGCTAAAGGTATTACACCTTAAATTTGCTTGTCTGACAAGCACAAGAAGAGATTTTGGTCGTGGATTATACCCGACGATCGTTTTCAGTTTGACCCACAGCATGTCAAGATATTGAAACCCGGTCCGTCAGTTTGAAACATTCCCTTATTTCATAACATGTACAATCTTTCGTTACACCTTAATGTGTCGTATGTATAGTCCGTTTGCCTCAAAAGCGGACCGATGAATTGCAATCTAACTCGAAAACTAATCAACATATAATACTCAATGAAAAACTGATTATAATCAAAACATCAGACCAACTCTGTGATTTTTTTGCAGAATTTATGCCTTAAAAATAAAAAAACGTTGTTTAACAAACTATCATTAAACTATTTACACAGTTCACTGTTTGTTACGAGGGAGGAGTGCAGAGAAAGGGACAGCAAGGTGTGCGAGAAACGATGAAGACGGCACAGCACAGGTTGATGAATCGATAACTTTGTCGGCACTTGTGCACGTGCTTCTCGTACACGTGGCTGAGGCAAACGGACAATAGTAAACTTTAATATTGGTCCAGACTGAGTCATTTCTCTCATGTCAATAGGTACAGCACGTTTTGGTCTTGTCCGGATTCTGTTATTGACAGAAGGACCTTATGTAACTGGACTATTGCTGATTACCACTTAAAGCACCATCTGAATCACTCGTTGCCTTACTGATTGTCAGTTCGAAAAACGAAAGAAACTTAAAAATTATATTTACAGTCTGTAACTGAAGAAAATCAGTTAAGGTTCGTGCAAATGAA
The DNA here is from genome assembly GCA_008038995.1 of Haliotis laevigata. NCBI lineage: Eukaryota > Metazoa > Mollusca > Gastropoda > Lepetellida > Haliotidae > Haliotis > Haliotis laevigata. Next base: position 35,570 of record VKKT01003751.1, on the reverse strand, counting down.
AAAATAGGCTGTTTCATAACGAAGGGGATACGCTGCCCACTTTCATGAGCAATTAATCTTAACTGTTTCACTGAAAACATTACGACTAAAGAAAATAAGACTTCTCGATACGCCCGATGCAAGGCAATGGTAAATATCCACACGAGCCTTAAAGTTATGCATGAATAGTATAGAATACACAGGAATGTTGATGCCCATATATTGGCTCTGTGAGTTTTGATACCACCCCTTCAACCCGACCCGCCCTTACAAAACGTGTATGGTGACCAGTGAAGCGAGTGCCTGATACATTCCCACCCGACGTGAGCTACAGATAACATGGCGACTTCGAGTTCCAGATTCGTCTTGCTCGTCTTCTTTCTGGCCGCACTGTCGCAAGGTAACCATAATCTCACCCCTTTCGGTGCTCATGTTCCGTATGCAATATACACTACTGTATTCTGTTGAGTATGTTTTGTCATCATTTACTGGTTTTGTTTAAAACGTGATTTTCAGCTTACGTAACCATTTTTCAACGAGTGTGTTAAGGTCATGGCTGTGTTGATATAGCAAGGGCTTAAGCTAAAAGCTCGAACGTTTAAGTATTTAAAGACTTATAATTGTTTAGTGAATATTAAACAGCTTCGGCTGTCGCCTCAAAAAGGTGAGAGGTGAATGCATATTTAAATAAAACCACATCTCCAACTTCAAGCTATTCGTAGCTAGAAATGTCTGTTACTTTTTAATAGCTTGAAGTATCCAAAGTGAACATTTGAAATGGAGTCCTGACATCATGTTCGAGATTTGTACGACAATATCGAAGTTATGTAACGACGCACACGCGTGTGTATGCACGTGCGTGCTGGCCGGTTTTGATTTCATAACGCTTACCCATTGAGATACCTTGCCGCAGCCGTAATTTAACACTAAGCTGAGTTGGCTCCATAGAAATCCAGGGCCTAGGTTTTCGAAGCTGTCTTAGCGCTAAGATAGTCGTAAGTTAATGTTAAAGTATGTCACTTATGACTATCTTAGCGCTAAGAGAGCTTCGAAAATCTAGGCCCATTGTTATTATTAATATTATTGTTATTATCATTTTTACTTGTTTTATCCCGTTATCTCAGCATATGATAACAGTCAAAATGTCATGTATCTTTCAAAACAACTTTTGAAATTTCATTCAACTATTCCTTTTCCAAAATCCCTTTTCGCTTTTATGTGGAACATAAGTAATATTTGCAAAAGGGCAAAAACGCCACTCACGCTTGACCATATTAGGTTAGTTTATCCCAAACACGTGATACAGCGTCACATCCCTGTCCCTGCGAAAAGTGTCGAGCCCCCCACACCGTAAAGCTAAACAGATTATGCAAATACAGCTGCATTGTCCTTGGCCTGATATATCCGTCAACGTTGCAGACCGTTGCACTTGAAACGCGAAAACCTTGACTTCGGGTCAAAGCAGGACAGGTGCGCTCGTCCTCAAACTCTGAAAAGGACACATTTCATAGGGGGATACTGGATCCATCATAAAAGATGACATTCAAGACGAGCCTTCAGCTGAACATCAGTATCATTGAGGCTTTTATAACGTGGACAAACACATATTCAGCAATGGCTTCGTGAAGAATGACAAGGTGAAAAAGGAGGATAATAGGATCTGATATCCTCGCGGTTGGATACGCGATACAGATACCGCTGACTAACTTTACGTAATTATAAGCCTCCAGTAACCAACATCACCCTTTTCAGTTTCTCGTTTCGTACAGCTACCCCTCAGACGTCCTTGAATGTATCAGAGACAACTTGCAAAGAAGGTTTTGAAAGTCTCTCGCTGGAGATACATTTTGCTATTGATCACAATCTACAGAACACACATTACTGTGGTAACTCAAGAACTTAAGTAAATGTGCGGAATGTGAAAAAATCTCTAACAGCAAATGTCTTTCTTATTTTAATGGAATCGAATTTGTAAAGCGCAATGCCTTTAAGAACAATTCAAAATATGTCTTAACATCATTGATGATGGAAACGTAACCAGAAAATGTAAGATTTATATATGCTGAGAGAAACAAATAAAGGGACACAGGAAAGTTCAAGTGTTCCTTTAATCATGTATTCATTACCAGCTTTGAAT
>VKKT01003750.1:80672-92871 GCA_008038995.1 Haliotis laevigata | reverse complement strand
TACTATTCAAGTGGAACAGTTAACTCAAAATCAAGCAAACATACAATGTTAACTCATAATAAGACTTATTTGATTCACAAGCTAACATTAAATGAACAAACAATAGCTGTCACTCAAGATGTGGAACCCAGCATTTGGCCATCCATCGATAACTACTGATTGTCTCGGGAAACTCATACATTTGAACATTTCGCTTCACAGCAAGCGAAAGACCACAGGTGCAAGATGGCAACAAAATGGTACCAAGATAAAACTACCTCTTAATACGAGACATGGAATTAACACATTGGATTTTTTCTGTATAAAGTTCATTGGATTGTTTCTGTATAAAGTTCATTGGATTGTTTCTGTATAAAGTTCCAAACTCTCTTTGGCACAAACACACGTCAGTAAAGCAAACCCATTATATGGAGTTACAACAAGCATGTGTGGATGTTTCACTGAACTTATCATAATGTCGCTCGAATTTTACTGATTGAAAGAAAAATATCTTTTGAATAAATATGTTACCATACACACGGATATGACTGATGAATATACAAATATCAAAGCATCAATGCATACCCCGTGACTCAAACACTCTGTTAAATATAGTACATGAGCTCATTCGATATCATCCTGACAGGGAGAAATTGATAAACAAGTCTGCAGTCAATGCTATTCCTGAAATTAAAATCGGATACTTTTAACATTTACGCAAATTTGTTTTCTTTGTGACTAATACTCTCCACATCTTTGAACACGCTCGTATTAGATTCTCAGTATCAAATCTACAAGAGGGAAAAGGTTGTTGATACATCTAATTTTGATATATCTAAGTTGCCGCATTGACGTGTATGTGTCGTAACTTCCAAGTTTTACGTGAAGTCGTCCACGACGCAGCGTCAGGCAACAAATGTTTGCTTATGACAGTTTTATGAGTGTTAAGTAGGGAAGGTAATATTTTTTTCGTTTCAGCAAACAGGGCGTCATCGCTATTATTAAGTGGTTTATTCATACACTTTTTCATTACGATTTTGCCTTTTACTCTGTCTTTGAGAATGGTTTATCTCAGGTGGTAACGTTTCATAATCTGAACGGTCACCGGGGTCACAGTTTAGCCAGATGGCTACGAGTCCACAAGCCGAAAGGGTCCGCTAGGTGTGTCACGATCCGATGATGCGGAGTTCAAATCCCACATTTGCCACTATTATCATCGTTGATTTCGTCAGATGTCTAAGGTCTGCAATACTTGGCGCCCTTTTCCGCCCACAAAAATGATGCATCTTGAAAAGCTTTTTGGCGCTTGTAATCTTTTCCTGATGAAAGCGTTGGCGTCAATCACATGTATTTCCCTCACTACAAGGCTGATCTCCATCCAAAGTTAACAGTAGCACAGAATATGATATTTTGATTATTCATTAACTCTTTTCGTAGCATTTGCAACAAAGCTAACAACGAAATGTTTAATTAGGTCCCCCTTGGCATATATGAAACGACTATAAATACCTGAGGTGAAACTGAAGACGTTTGTAAACCGTTCGCTCCCTACATGAAATATGAGCTTTATGTATATTTTGAACGATCCGTATTCAATGTTTGTAGTCGTAATTATGTTTTCATACACACGCAAAAAAAGCGCATAGAAGGTATTGCAAAAGAACCACACCTGGAGGCACCGTACAGTGACAGCTGATATTCCACAGGTGGAATATTAATACGCTTTATAGGCATTATTTCTGTAAATGTTATGGACATGTACTCTTATATTCTACCACATCCATTTCACAGTCTGGACGTTTTGTGGATCTACTTCTTATATATCAAACCGTGTTGAGGTCATGCACTGCCACTGTCTTAAAGGTGACTTAAAGGTGGTGTTAATTAATGTTGTTGTTGTAGACACTATTGTTCTGTGGAAATAGAATAGCCCTAACCTCAGTTTGTGCCACAGCTAATTACCTTCTTGTCCGTTTGAGGTTCATCTGGCACGAGTCACCATTTGGGTGTCTTATGGAGATGGCCCAACACATGATATTCTTTGAAATGAATCTGCAAATGATTACTGTTTTGGAATTGACAAGAAATAAAGAAGTTGCATTCTTTAATAAAGTCGATGTGAGATATTGGTTTCCCCATGGTTATTTCACATATGCATTGTTCCAAAAGGGCCATAAACATGAACTGATGCATATTTCTCATCTTCTCAAAAGCACATAGTGGAATGAGTCGGTGTGTTTGACTTTTGTTGGATTTGTTGGATTTTTTGCAATCTTGCCAAGTTCTAACCTGTCAAAGCATTTCGTTTTCAACGCAATACTGAACTATCTAAAATGGCGAACGTGATCACGTATCACAAAATCCGGCTGCCATGGATATGTTTGCATCGGTTATACTTGTTTCTTTGCTCAGGTCAAATGATCAAATCATTGCCACTAATTTACCCTGCTTAACTAGAGGTAAAAATAGTGAAATAACCTCAGTTGTATCCTATTCAATTCACTTCAATTCAAGTTTCTATTCCCTTAAATGAGAACAATGTATGTATGGTGGGCAAATTAGCATTGCATAGTGGTTATTAAATGTTATAATCCTTCATCTAGACGATCCCGAACCACCTGTGCTTGCATTCTGGGTGTTTGCCACGTGATGCAGTTTGAATAACTGACCGAAGGTCATTTCTACTGAGTACAAAGTAATCGTGCTTCATATAAAGTGTTTTTGTACTAAAAATAACAAGATGGATATTTGGTCATTTCTCTGAGCAATCTTTTATAATAACGTATTCATTGACAATATTTGCGCCTGGAGCAACACTCTCTGAAAAGGGGGTGTACGTAACATCCTAATTCAGAAAGTAAGATTCTTTATGGATAACAACTTCTTCATTATGTATGCTGCAACGTTTTCGGTATGGATTCGTATACCGTTGTCAAGCGACTCTTGCTTGACAACGGTGTAACAATCCGTACCGAAAACGTCGCAGCATATATAATGAAGAAGTTGTTATCCATGAAGAATCTTACCGTCTTATAACTTACCAACTTCTCATATGCCAATCAAACAGAACATCTTAATTGTCTTGTGACACGATATGATTGAAAACAGGCTGGTTCTGTTCCTGGCGTAGGTCTCCCTCTACCAGGGAAAAGTCTGGAGAAAGAAGCCGGCCATGCCAGTGCACGTCAAGTCTACCACAATAACACTTTCCTCACTTTAGTTAAAGCGTTACAGGAGAACACGAACTCGAACGATGTCGTCCCGGCAGCGGACGTTATTCATAATGCAATAAATAATGATGGGTTGTTTTCCCTTACGTGTGTTCTTACAAATGTACACTGATGCCAACACTTCCAGCCACAATTTGACGACGTTTAGTAAAGCAAACGTCACTAAAAGCTCCTATGGAGTCATTGGATCCTTTCCCGATCAATAGAGGCGTGCAGGTGACGCATGAGTGAGCAAGTTAGTTTTAGGTCGCTTTTAGCAATATTCCATCAATATCACCGTGGGGGGACACCAGATAGGGGCTTCACACATTTTACCAATGTGCGGAATCACACCCGGATCTTCAGCGTGATCAGTGAGGAGTATACAGTCTCAGTGGTGTCGTCGGAACCACAGATATGCTAACACCGAACCAGGCGCACGTGGAGGGCACACCCAAGCAGCATTGGGCGTACGTTGGCGTCGGATGGTGTGGTCCCTCAACCGGTTACATACGGTTTGGTTGGTTTCAACCCTGTAGTTGAAGTCAGCTATCAGCGTGGCAGTTTGATTCACCAACCGTTGTCTCGTTGCCGCGACATCAGACATGGGCGAGTCACGATTGTTGCCTTGCTGTTTGAACCCTGATCAGAGATGGTATTGGGCTTCGATGAATATTTAAATGCCTGTCAACTGCGTTAAGTACCATAACTGTTTGCAGCATTCCCATGGCGCGTAGGCGTCGATTTTGCGCAAACCTTGACATGGCGTAAATGATATGCACAGTTGCAAAACTGTTTGAAAGAGCGCTTGCTGGCTGGCAATCATTTTGTGCTATTCAGATAAAACGAACAAGTGTCTTGGTAGTATGCTCCTTATTACTCGACTATGAAACTTCAGAATTGTAACTGTACGCCATTCAATAACAAATTGTGAATGAATTCATTTAACAATTTCAGAATAAATGGATATTTATTGAGAAAATCGTTCATCCGTTTCTGATTGATAAGAAGATGAGTTGATTGAATTGGAGATGCCCCTCAAGGGCATGGTCTAGGTTTTTTGTGGGGGCACCAAACTGCCTGATCGAAGTTGGATGACTGTGGTGTCAATATTGTTTTACTCAGCCGATTTGCGCTCAATGGAATGACAACGTAAAAGTCTCTTCAGATTTGCATGATAACTTTCGAGATAATTTATTTGATCGTGGTTTGCCAGGCACCTATCAGCAGTGATTCTTGAGTCATAATATTGATGATAGGGAATTATATTGTGGTTTATGACAATGCCATACCTGGTGTAGGCTTGGTAACCTCTTTGGGGGCATCTTGTATAAATAGAATTGGACGTTTGGTAATGATAAAGAACTTGTATCTAACTGCAGATATCACATTGCCTTAAGAATAATCTCTTCATCAATCTGTGTATTTGCCATAGTGGAATATTGTTTGCAGAAAGCTGTTCCTTTTTATAATTATTGACCATATCATACTACATGACTGTGTTTTCTTTACGTTCACCAGTTTAGCGTGTCATATGTAAAATATCCCTTGATAATTATCTTAAAAATCAGAGCCGCCTGTACCAATACCTACCGGTATTGGATAAGTAAGAAGATCGTCTGTAAATCATTTTGAGCTATTTGTCGCATACCAAATGGGACAGAAGTTTGTCACAAGTTTTGTTCACACCCAGATGATACGTAATCGTACCAAATATGCATGGACACCAAGTTAGAAGAACAGTGAGTGTAAAACCTTAATCATTAGCACCAGGAACACGTGGCGGCCTCCATTTCTCCCTCCAAACGATATCCTTGAATTGATGGCAAACTATCGGCTATTTCTGAAGAGAATACCCTATTGGCAAACAATTTGACTTCTGGATCTTCCCCTGTAACCTGACCAACTGCTGCCTCCCAGAACTAGTCAAACAACAGACGACTTGCCAGAACGTTTAGCACTCTCCCTTGAAAATTGAGACAGGTCAAGAGAGAGATCCATAAAATGTCAGTCGTTCTCAAAGGTAATGTGCTTAGTCAAAGGACAAGTAACAATTAGGGTTGGATATTGCCAAAATTTTCGTATTGCGATGTATTGTGATATGTGTTGGCGTATTGCAATATGTATTGCAATCTATTGTGTAAGTGTAACACGTGGATTAAGGTAATGGCATTAATTACATTCTTTTGAAACAGTTTGGAGTGAGTGAGTGAGTTGGGTTTTAAGCCGCTTTTTAGCAATATGCCAGAAATATCACGGCGGGGGACACCAGAAATGGGCTTCACACAATGTACCCATGTNGGGAATCGAACCCGGTTCTTCGACGTGACGAGTGAACGCTTTAACCACTAGGCTACCCCACCGCCCCCTAAAGTTTGGAACTCGAGAAAGAGCGTCTGCAGCGGCGTCCGACATTTTGGTATGTTTATTCTTACAACGAGTGCCGGTACCAATCTATTTTTTTATTATATGGTTTAAAAGTCACGCAAATGCGATTATATGGCCAATAAACATTCTCAAAGCTATCAAGGTATAATAATAAAAAGAAAATACAAATCTTAGTAGTAGTTTTGACTACAGTTTGGAAACATTTTCAATTGATCTCTTGTACAATTACATCTGAGTCCTTCCAGTGGCCAGTGGCCAGTGGGATTGTTTCAAAAGAAAGGAAACAGTAACTTTATGGAATACAACAGAAGTACATAGACAAGTTACCGTGTGTTCAAAACACAGCTGCCAGGCTCATAACACGCACACATATGTATGTGCACATAACACCAGTCCTGAAGGACTTACAGTGCTCCCTGTAAAAGACAGAGTTGTATTGAAACTTCTTGTGTTTGTTTACAAGTCCATTATGGGATTGCTCCATTCTATCTCCAGGAACTAGTCAACATTCACAAGCCTGGAAGGTCACTCAGATCAGCTAGTTCCATCTGTCTGAACCACAACACACGGGGACAGACCATTTAGCAGAGCTTGTGCTGTACTCTGGAATTGATTACCTGAAAATGTCAGAAAATCGGTTTCCGATCTTGTCTCAAAACCATCCTCTTCAACCGAGCATTCGACTAAGCGCACATGAGCAGGACTCTGGATATGTAGCGCTATAAAAATGTCTAATTATTTTTTTGGTATTGATTCGATTTGATTTGATCCCGAAAATTACCGATCGTATCGGGTGAACCGGTTCGCGAAATGTGTACCGCAATATATCGTGTGTGAAGTTCGAATTGCAATATGCCGGTTAACCGGTATTATCGCCCACCCCTAGTAACAATACACTAAGGACAAATACCATACCATTATGCTGCCCCTTAAAATTTTGGACAACCTCACGAACACAGTACTGGTTGCATAACATTTCCCCCTACCCTGCCAGCGACAAAGCGCAACGTGAAGCGTTACTCGTCACTGCGGACTCTCTCTGGCCGAATCTGGCATGTCTGCGGACTCATGGAAAACGTTGAGCACGACGAAAGTGCATTGGCGTACGTCATGTGTATGGTCGATTCCTGATTTGTGCTGCCACTCAACCACTGAATAACTGTCTGTCTGAGGAGGTTGCGTTACCTGATTCGTATGTCTTCTTCATCTGACGTCAAATTTGAGTCGCGGCATACATGCAGTTTTATTAAACTTTGGTACGCTGTACTGTTGAGCAATGTCTGTGCGCGTTCAATCCATGCACGATCGCTGAGGTGATCGCGTAACTCGTTCTGCGTTATTGCCTTGTTTCCCGCTTCACTGATAACAGTATCCCATCCAGCATCAACAGTGATCATGCCTAGAAAAGAACGATCCTGACTATCCAAAAGCCTCACTGTAAAAGAGCTATGGGTGAACGTCAGATGCACAGCAGCATCTATGTGGAATGCTCTTCCAGATCACATCAAGTTATCAGGAACGCCATCGACTAACTTAAAAACCCGTTTCTTCAAAATTATCCATGACTTTTAAAACAAGAGGCACTGTGTACATACTGTGTACACACTGTGAATATGTGGAAGCGCCAGCGAACAGTCAACCTGGCACATTCAGCGCTATACAGAATTACCAGATTAGATTTGATTGTCCATAGTGATACTGAAACATTTACACAAAAAATGTTCTTTTGTGTATAGTGAGACGACAGAGCACGCATACCCTTTACATAGTTTTTAAATACCATCGATAACGTACGACATTAGTCAGTAGGTTAGTCTACAGCTGTTCTGAAACTTCCAGATTAAGCTTGATTCCAAAAGCGTCAGCCTCTTTATACAGTAATCCGTGATAGATCCGGGTTAGGATTGGTCTTCAGCATCCCATGCTTGTCATCGTTTCCAAATTGTGTGGATCGATGCTCATGCTTTTCATCACTGGATTGTCTGGTCCATACTCGATTATATACAGACCACCGTGATATAGCTGGAATATTATTGACTACGGCGTTAAACAACAAACCAACCAAAATATAGTAACTTAGACACAATTATTTACATTTAAGTAATAATAATCTTTGAAAAAAACGTTCCTCCGTCATTCAACAAACAACTACCGCATCATAGTTCTGTGCAAATTATCTCGGGTATAATAAACTTTCAATTATTCACATAATCACCTTACCCATTCTCCTCATCGAGAAAAGTGACCTTTTAGAGACATGTAACAGACATCAGAAATTGACGCATGTGTATATATATTCCATTCCCCCCACGTGCAAGCCACAGTGCCACAGCAACAGGTTTACAGATAACATATGATAATGACTGTGGGTTGACGGCATTAATATACGCAGAATGTTTCTGCTACTGTAATCTACATGTTAATACACACAAATAGTTCAGAATCTCTGTGCAATCAGTGGCCTAACAGCATATATTATATGACAAATTAAATGCGTCTGGGTAGTTGGGTCCAACTTTATTCGGAGTTTCCTGTTACGTTGTAACATGCATTACTGGCATTTGTGAAGTAAAAATACAAATTATATAGAATTTATTTAGAGGAGGATGCTAATGACGTCAATTTGTGTACAAAATATCCGTCTAGAAGACCCATAAACCCATGATCTGGCCTTTGAAATCATTAGACGTTTTTGTTTCAATCTAAATACGGATTATGTTTGTTTCAATATTAATCTTGTTTAAACCAATTAGATTCCTGCACGTTTGACATTCTTGTAAATAACCAAAATAGCTATAGGAATGTAGTTATTTAACATTATATGTTAATAGTTCTGATTGAACATATTTTCTTTTTCTGATGGAATATCTGTGTCTATACTGGACCTTGTTTAAGTAGTTGTTTTTATTTCCTGCTGCCCTAAGCGAGGTTGCTCCAGCTGCAAAACAGAATCATTAAACATGCAAGTTTGAAGAAATGGCTTCTTCTTTACCAAAATCGTACAAAGGAACTTACTTGAAATGCAATTTCCGACAGTATTTTCAAGTTAAATTTTCATATTATGCGCGCAAGTATGATGTACAACAAATACAACGGCAGGCTTTTGTAAAACCTTATCGCAGCACAGCTGTCCCATGTGTCCAGTACTCTGATCTATTTGATTTATTGAAACGTTCTTTACACACCGAAGGTAATTGGTATTTTCAACATGTATGCAAAAACAATATTGACTTTTCTTTATCCTCAACCAGTGCAGAGAAACCTCATATGAATTCTTAAACACACGCGTTTAAGATAAAGCATTCAAAGGGAATTAGCATGGTTGATAGAAGCGTTTTGTGAACAGCTTGGCATGTTGTGATAATATACGAGCGGTAAAACGGGAAGACACTCCAAGCCTTGGGGTTGCAGTTACTGAATTTTCTGAATTTCCTTCCCGTGTCTGAATGTGCGACCCAAGTACAGAGAGTGCATGACTTGTCTTAAGCTTGATTATGTTGACGGACACGAGCAGTGTACACCACGGGCATTGATTTACAGCCTGGCTGATTAGCTGAGGCGATCATAGAGACATTGGCGGATTCCACCTAAATTTGACAACAAAATTGGCATCTTTAACCGAAAGATCAGTTGTGCCATATTTCCGTGTCCAGTGCCTGTGTGAAAGATATCGCACCTGATCAAGCGTTATTCTCTCTAAGTAGTGTGACAGCGATCCGAGGTAGAACATACGCGTAGAACGTGTTTATATTTCTTCTGGAGTCCGATGTGTATGAGTTGCAAGGTTCAAGCAATTACCGGTATATTGTGTGAGCGAATCAGTATTGTCTTCAGCAAGGGACGGGGCATTACAATATCCTACGTCAATCGATGGCGGGACTTTGATGGAAATAGCACAACTGCCCTTTATCAATGAGGACAGCCATTGATATGTTGAGAACGGTACAGGGACGGTTGACTTGACAGACTGTTCCCTAATCCGATGGACGAGTTGGAATGCTCTTATTCATAGACTGTCTAAACGCTCGTATATCTTCATGTTAACCTCACTGTGTCCAAAGATGGATAAAGGTATGATGGCTTATGAAATAGGATTTATGTGACTCTCTGCACAAGGACTTACAAAGCAGACAACTTGAGGAGCCCCAACGGGGAGAAATATAGTTACTGGATTCTGTCTTTACATTGGAATGCGAGGATTGGACAATTTTGTGAAGGTATTACTACGGTGACATGAGTCGTGCAAACGACTCCATGGACTCCGACATAACGTTGTGCAGCGCATAGCAAGTCGATTTTGGAGTAAATTACTAATGTCAAATACAGATTTGAATGAAGTCGTAATCGAAGACTGTGTTACTCAAGACATCATTCCCAAGCAAGTCATTATCGGAAGCAATCAGTCTTCATTCATTCATCATGGAGAACGCAACAAGTAATATTTCCTCCAACTTCACACAAGAAGCCATCTTCTATCCGCTCATCAAACAACCGGTTTATATGATAGTGATCTTGACTATAGCCTATGGATTTGTATTTTGTGTTGCGGTTATAGGAAACCTGAGTGTAATCGCAGTGATTTACAGAGACAAACGTTTCCACTCTGTGACATATGTTCTCCTTGTGAATCTTGCCATTGCGGACGTCATGGTAGCACTCTTCTGTCTGCCTATAACGCTCCTTACCAACATATTTAATGGTAAGTAGCAGCTGTCACGATGACACTTCGTCAATATGATCAATATACAAGTGTTTGCTGTCAAAATATTGATTTTTTAACTTTTCAGCGATGTGAAGTTTATACATATATTACCATTGAGCGTAGATTTCGTTGTAATGCATTTAAAATGCCTGTGTCCTTATTACAGTTTCACCAATTTCTATTTACTGTTGTAAGGTTATTTGTATGCATGTTAAGATTAGCCTTCTTTACCTGTGGCAGAATGCGCTCCATCCGTCTGACTGCCTCGTTGGTCTAGTGGAGTGAGTATCTGTCAAGGAAAGCCTTAGGTCGGGGGTTGGATCCGTGAACTGGTCATACCAAAATAGTTTAATGGCGTTAGTTCTTGTTAACCCACCTGGTGGCTGTCATTAAAGTGATGAAGCAAAATTGGGTGGGGTCGCCACATTCCATGAATACATTACGACAACGATATTAATATACCAGAGAAGTGGAATCGTACTTTAATATCGTACGTTAATTGTCTGCTTGTTTGAAATCCTATACTTACCACAGCTGCCAGGTGTATCAGTCCAGCCACGACATGCCCCAGGTAGCATTACCACCAGAAATGAACCACTTATGATACTGTACTGCAAATATTATCTATGTATAAGTAGCCGAGGTCATTTTACCGTTGTATTTCATGATCACGCAGCAGATTACGCTCGTGAGCAAAGAAGTTGATAGGTAATTACATTACGGTGACGTCACTGTTTTGGCCGCGTGCCTCCGGTGAACTTGTTATGATATATAGAATCGGGTCATTATGCAAAAAAACTAAAATACTCAAACATTCTACTCATGTTGTTAATCACTGCATTGTCTTGTCCAGACTAGATTGTTTCAAGTCCGCGTCGTACAGCTGTAATACTTAAATAAACACATGCTCATAATACAATCAGAATTGTGCAATCAACTCTGCAAGTAGCAGGGCAAACATATGTGTGGATCACTGACCCTCATAGATATCATGGTTGGAATGATGGGATGTGTTATTGAGGTTGGACGTCGGCATCAACATGTGTCTCCGACTTCACGATCTGTTTCTTCAAGCATCTGAAAACAACTGAATGTGGTCAAGCATTTAAGTACATAGATGACCGCCTTATCGTTCAGTAATGTCATTTAGCCACTTCCACTGTGTTACTCACCGCAAGTACATGTACAACAAAACGAGTGGATTTGCTAAGCAAACATATGATTCAGTTTTTAAGTAGTGAATTAAGATTTAGCAAGAGAATGAAAAAGCAACGAGACGGCCGGATGATCTAGCAATATTCCAACAGCTCCGTGTCCAGCCTTTGGTGAATATATTTCACAACAAGAAAATCATTGTAAACATGCGGAGGACATTCTCAAATTGGACGCTTCAGTGTCTTAAATGCTTGATGCATGCCTTGTTTTGACAATTTCAGGCGAAAACGTCACTAGCTTTTGCGTATGTTGTACCGGCTGACACTAGTGGGCAGGCTTCGCTCACCTTTTCTCGAACACCGGGTGTCATTACGTTTATTGTGAATTCTAAACACATGTCAGTGAAAAGTAGGAATTGTACAGTCAACGCTGGTGGATGTGGAAAGGCGTTTGTCGCATTTCGTATTCTATTTTCAAGTTGTACAAGTTCCAGCTACAGGCTTTTGTAAATCTTGTGAAGTGCAGATTAGCCTGCTCTTCGCACAGAGATTTCAATGTGAACATACAAACTCACTCAACAAGTGTTATTATGGGAACAACATACACCGCTAATTTAAGGCTTTTCAACTTTACGGAAATATACTAATAACATTTCAAAAGTTTACGCATATGTGACCAAAATGATACTGTCCCTTAATGAGTATTGTAATGAGGTGAGGTGAGGTGAAATTGGGTTTAACGTCGTGCTTGAGAATATTTCGCTCAT
>VKKT01003750.1:44555-56672 GCA_008038995.1 Haliotis laevigata | reverse complement strand
TTTGACAATCGTGGCATTTCAAGTACCGTTAGAACTGTGGTTTATAAGTGTTTTTTTCAATTATTGAGGCCAATGCAAACACGTGCATATGATAGAGTCGAAAGATAGGGATCCCATTTCGGATGCATAGATGTATCATCAGAGAAAAATTATTCATTATTTTTCAAATTACATTTTGTGAAGTTTCTTTTTTGACTCAGTATATATCAATAATCATATCGCACTTAAGGAACTCCTAATTTAGTGGATCTCTTCTTCACATAATTTTGTCTAGTTCTGGAAAAGCATTTTTTTCATAATTTTATAAAATTGTCAAATTGTTAAATGAATACACACTGTCTTTCAGAGAGTGGACAATCGCGCACGTGTTACTATACCACTCGGAGCGGAGTGATATTTATGTCACCAACATACATGCATGCTCACCCGTTTTCGTGGCCAATAGAGACGGTGGGTTAGCCTAGTGGTTAAAGTGTTCGCTCGTTCGGTTCGATTCCCCACATGTTGACTATGCTTATTGAGCCCCATTTCTGGAGTCCCCTGCTGGAAGATTGCTTACAGCGGCGTAAAACTAGACTCACTCGTTGTCAATTTGTGTTATAACATATTTATATTGGTTCATTTATATACGTTTCACTACCATTTTGCCAACGGTATGCTTTTCAGCTGATACTTTCTGGCGAAGTCGTCATTAATATTGTTTTGTTGACAACAAAGTGCCACCTGTGTCAATTCTATTGCTTTGGAGTATTTGTGAAGGTATTATCAGTTACATCGATGAATTAGCTTTAATACATCTAATGGTTGTATCGATTTATCATTGCCATCAACACGGAGCCCAGCAGATATAAATACAAATTGAATACATTCACTTTCACCTTCCGTCTCTCAATGGGACTGTTTAACGCGATCCTTGGGAAGTTTATGACCGCTTCAGTTAACTGATTTATCTCGGCAGCACATTGCAGCTGACTGGCCGTTCGTTAAGACTTGCTGCCTGCAGGTTATATCCCCTGCAGGGGCTGTACATTACAGATATATCGCCACAGAATCATACTATATTGTACACAGCCTCATTGAGGATTGTCTTTATTGGTTAGGCACATATACGAAGTTTCGAGGATGAAGGCTTGGCTATTGTGTTTTTATATCTTTGTGTTTGTGTCTAAATAGGGTGTGATATAACGTAAGGTTGCACTGATACCTTCACGGGGCAATATGTATTAGCAGCATTAGACATATTAGGTTTACAAACGATTATATACTTCTCATCAAAAGTTTAGACTCACTGGTGTAAGGATAACCACTTACTTCAGGCAACTGTTATAAACTAAATTTTGCAAAATTTACCATACTGTTTAAAGGTACTGTTTACTCATGAACTTATGTATTGTAAAACAAATTCGTAACGTTGAACACATTTTTGGCATAAGTTCAGTAAATGATGGAAATCAGTGAAAATTGTCGAATTCTTACGAAAACTTTACACCGCAACGCAGCTGTTCACATGCACGATATTTGCACATGCTTTTCAGCAGTTTGATGCATGATCTTCGTGCAATTCAGCTGCATACAGTTTGCAGTTGGTCCCAGTTAGTGGAGAAATCAATCTTCGATGCAACCATATATATAGAGAGAGAGAGTGAGTGTTATAAGTGAGTCTAAACTTTTGAAGTCAAGTATAAACCAACATTAAAGTATACGTATACATGTAGTAGTACCTGTTTAGATTGTGGGTGCCTGGGAGTGTGTAAGTTTGTGTGTATGTCTGGCTGTGTGCGTGCGAGTGTGTGTGAGTGTAGGTATGTGTGGCTGACAATAAATCATATCAAGCTGAAACCTTTACTCTCGTCATCAACAGCCCTACTGAAATCGCACAACTACATTACCAGAAACAGCATCCACAACACTAACAACAAAAGTCCGGGCAGAGGAAGTGTCACTTATGAATAGTGAGTGAGTGAGTTAATAGTTTACGCCATATCGTGACGGCAGAAATTCATGGATTGAAGATAAATCGTAGAATACTTCATAAAAAGCAAGGACAGCATAACTACTAGAAAATCACATAGAGTATTAAAACTAGTTTGAGAAAATTCAAACATTAAGCTATTCATTAACAAACACAATATAAAAGTGGGCAAGAGATCACTCATGAATAGACAACATTGGCATTTAAATACATTTACATTAACTTATACATGTAAAACTGAACAGATTGCAGAATCAAATGAAATATTAAAACATGATATATCAACATACTCGATAGATAAAATCGCACACATGTGACAGGTTGATGTCTGATATAAAAAACAACAACTCAAATTACGCTTTATAATGCACAGTATTGAGGGGAGATGAATAATGAAAAGTTCATATTTTGTACTTTATTTATTGCATCCCGGTGAATACAATGCATGAACATGGTATCGACTTTGTGAACCAGGAAACGCATCAATTATTCTTTTCAGTTTATAAGGACTTGTGTTTATTTTATCACCGCAGCACTAGTTATCTCTGAAACAATCTACGTATGGAAATAGCATTACCGAGATTTCTTTAAGGTGAAATGTGCAAATCGTCTTTTATCACCTTGCTGTGTAAATAGGCGCAAAAAGTGCGTATAATGTTCACATTTAACCAACGTACAGTTCATTTGCTTATTTAAGTTTCAAATTTGAGAAACGAGACAGTGATCAGAGAACACTAAAGGAGTATTATAGCAGAGGTGTTTCGTGGTTCGTAATTCGATCTCGCATTGCACCTAGGAAGCCCTCAACTTAGAGCTTTAGTTGGTTAAAGGCAATTACTTCGTATCCCGTTCCTAATTCAGTGAGTAGTTTCAAAGGTTATGTGTGTTACTTGATTATAAGCATCACTTTAAACGTAATGTTGTTGCTCTGTGATAGTGTGTCTTTATTCAAAGAAACATGAACCTAGCCGTTGTTGATTAAAATCTGGTATATTGCTCTCTGGATATGTTTCGACCACTATATATAGAGCCTGCAAAGAACAGACTAATTTTCAGGCAGTGATTAGGACTGTGTATTGACCTGGTGTGTGCTTTGCCATGTATGGCCATTCTACGTTTTCATAAGCCGATCAGAGTGGGTGGGTTGAGGTTTCCGCCGTTTTTAGCAACATTCAAGGAATATCTCAGAAAAGGGCTTCACACATTGTAATCATATTGGGAATCGGACTCGGGCCATCGGCGAGACGAGCAAACGCTTTAAACACTGGGCTACCCATCCGATCAGAGTTATAACCAGTATTAATGTGAGATACCCAGTCGGTATCTCAAATATGTTTTCTTTCAATTAATATATGATAAAGAGAGTAAAGAATAAAACAAAACAATACAGGACTTGAACTACCAGTGTCTGGTAAAGAGAGTAATGGAAATATATAATTTTCCATTTCCATATCGATGTCCATACCTCATATATGCTATAAAACATAACTTTTCATCGATATTGCAATGCATATATTTAATATTTAAATATTTATAGATGTATTGCAATACGTACTGATGAATACGTCGATTACCGGTATACCACATGCCCCTACCATCCTTTAGTCATGCGAATACTAATGAATGAGCAATAGCAATAGCTCAGAAGAATCACGACATGGGACACCAGAAACGGGTTTCACACATCGTACCCAAGTGAGGAATCGAACTCAGGTCATCGGCGTGACGAGCGAACACTTTAACCACTAGGAATACTAAGTATGGTGAGAAATGTAGATAAGTGTATGCTATTCTAATGTTTTACGTGTTTTTAACACACAAGAATATAGTAGATGTTCAAAAAGCAATTATGTGTTTGAGAGCATATGACCAACCACTGTTCTTCGTACTGTAACAGCAGGAACGTAAATCAGATCTTGTTATACATCGAACACCTAAAATAACACAACACGTATTCTTATCCTGTCCATGCAGTGTAAATGCTGGATTTAATATTTTCTCTTGTTGGTAGGGGCGGTGGGGTAGCCCAGCTGTTAAAGTCCCGCTCATCGCGACGAAGATCCGAGTTCGATTCCCACATATGGAGAATGTGTGAAGCCCATTTCTGGTGTCCCCCGCCGTGATATTGATGGAATATTGCTAAAGGCGGCGTTAAACTTAACTCACTCACCCACTTATCTAAAACCAAGGGAATTACGAACATTTATAAAACTGAACTCACTCACACACTCTGGTTGGTAATCTTGGATATTCTTGAGGGTTCTGGCACTATCGATTGTCTCGCTGGTGGTAGATATTGTAGCACATATCAATGACCTCAAACCAACAAAGCCAAAGCGTCAGTGCCAGATGTGTACACTGAACGCTAACAATGTGTGATAAAGAGCTTTGAACCTTTGTAACCCTGCTAGTACAAGGTGGCAAGAACTACTTCAAACAGTCAAGTGTAGCGAGAAGACGTGAGTGGCTTTCATTAGTGTCTATTTGCAATAACGTTTGTCCTATTGTTGGAAAAAAGAAAAATAATAATGGTTGCTCAGAGTCCCCTCTGATGCCGAGTACAGATGACCCTGTCAGTTTCAGCATTTGTCCATCAGATTGCCTAACACGTGATGTATGTAGAGTAGATCTTGTGACACTCTCCTCAGACAGGTGGGTGTGTTATCGTTTGAGTTTTGAGGAGTGAGTAAGTAAGGTTTTACTCGTATGTTAGCAATAAATATCACGGCGGAGGACACCAGAAATGGGCTTCACACATTGTACCTATGTTGGGAGTCGAACTCGGGTCTTTGGCATAACGTGCGAACGCTTTAACCAATATGCTAAGCTACCCACGTGTGTGTTGTGACATGTCTGTTTACTTTGTAACACTAAATATTTGCAACGTATTAGGAGTATGAGATTATTATATGAGGTATGTTCATTTCAAATTAGGAACCTGGATTCTTCCTCAATTTTGCTGATTTTGGCTCACCCACTCACCCACTGACTCACCCTCTCGGGATACCTTGAAAACTGTTGGGTTAAAGGTCAAAATCTATATTCATAATACCGACAGTAATAACATGCTTACTCACTAACTCAGCCACAGACCCACCCTCTCAAGATAATGTGGAAAATTGTTTGTTGCAGATGTAGATTGTACTCCGACTTAATGTGGGCATATGTAAAAGTTTCACTAAGTCTGCTCTTATAACTACAGGCAAACACTAGCTATTGTCCACACCAATCATTATCCATGATAACAGGTATATAACACTTTCCATATTGATAAAAACTGCAGCTGAAAGCGGAAGTGATTGTACCATTCCAACATGTTTCCGAATCACTATCAAATAGACCTGAACACAGATGTTCGCAAAAACGAACGGCTGTGGCAGCCGTCAAGAAAAGCAACAAATAAACTCAGGGACCGGTTCCAAGACGCCAATCCTTCAGACGTCAGTTTGGTCATAGAAAAGTCAATTTTGGCAACATCCACCACATGTCATTCATAAGTCTTTCAATGTCGCAACATCGATCAAACAACCTTTAAACAAGAGTCCTATGAAGAGCATTGTACCCCAAAAGGTTGAAATGTAGATACTAAATGTTGAAACTTCTGGAATATTGTAGATGAACAGAAAGTTGAATATTGGTACATTGGGATCATCGTTGATGGAGGAAGAGGTCTGGAGTTGGTGGCCGGGGTCACAATATAATCGACCCCAAGCAGTATAGCTGTCGTCCTACGCATTTTTATGGATTTGTATCTATTTGATATTCATTATTTTATGTTACAGAAGTCGTTTGGTATTCTCTCAAGTTACCTGTGGTGGTGATGCGATATATGATTCAATAACGATGTTGTTCGCCCGTCTTTCACTCACTGACATATTGTATTTATACCAGAAGGCAGGTAGTCCAGGCAACGCCAGTTTCCTATTTGAAGCAAACGTCCTGATCGAGGCCCTCGAGGCCCTCTTTAGCTACACATGGAAAATGCTTACGCACAACCTGCCCTTTGTCACTAGAATAAGATAAATTTGCTTAGCGTTACAGGCAGAAGAGGCATGGCAATGTAAAGAAATAAATTAATGACACGACCTATTATTATTGCTCAGAAAGAACCTTATAACATAGTTAATACATTTCTCTCGGGTATAGTTGTTTATTTTCTTGTAGTGCTAGGGAGCGATTCAAAAGTTCTATGTCAGGTAAAGTCATATTTCCATACGTTTGCGACCTGAAACCTTACAGACGCACACACAAGCGTGCTTGTGAAGAAGAAAATAAGAAAGTATGTCATGCATATCCATATGCAGACGTTGTGGCGCAACCCTAATTTTCGTGCTGTGTTTTGGGGTTGTTTTTCTTTGAACTAGTAAATCCATTGTATTTCTTCTTATTATCCTCGACGATGCTGCCCGGGCTTGAAATGATCTTCAGTAACCCATGCTTGTGGTAAAAGGCGACTAACGGGATCGGGTGGTCAGGCTCGCTGACTTGGTTGACACATGTCATCGGTTCCCAATTGCGTAGATCGAAGCTCATGCTGTTGATCACAAGATTGTCTGGTCCGGACTCGAATATTTCCAGACCGCCGCCATATGGCTGGAACATTGCTGAACGCGGCGTAAAACTAAATTGACTCACTCACTCGACGTTGATCGACGTTACTGCTAAATAGAGCTGTTATGAAGCTTTTAGTTGTTGTCAGTAACTATAAAAGCCCTGACTTTCTCAGTTGAAAACGAGGTGAAAACCGCTCCAAACCTTGCGATTGGTAGGGAACCTTTGAACTGCTCCCTCACGAGTTAACATATGAATTATGACTTGTGACGGAAAATATGGTGGGTTTTACTTTGCCCTTTAGATATTACTCATACCGAGCGTCAATGTTCCTTTACCGGCACTATCTTCACAGACGTTGTTAATGTACGACAACTGATAATATGTAATCATATACGTCGTATCGTTCAGCATGATGAAACCTATTTCCATCATCAATTACTCAACTAACTGAAGGTGTTTATATATAAACGGCAATCTGCTGGGGTTCCGATTTCTTCTCCCATAGCCTATGCTTGACGAAAGGGTTCATGAAGTAGGTCTGATGATCAGCCTGTGTCTTCTCAGATCGTGTTCATTGCTGCATGGATCCTTGCTACTGCCTTCCATTCATATAATTGTCACCTCTCCTTTGCCTTTCACTATGTACGGAATCTGTATGGCAGGTAATGGTAACGAATATTCTCTGCCGTTGATATGTATATTCAAGCATTGGTTTACTTCGGAATGGAGCGAATATTTACAGAGAAGCTCGCTGACGGAACGGATGGATGGATGGATAGATTGATAGGTGGATGGATGGGTGGATGGATGGATGGGTGGATGTATGGATGCATGGGTTTGGGTAGATGGATGAGTTTTGGGTGGGTGGGTGGATGGATGGATGGATAGATGGACGGTGGATGGATGGATGGGTTTGGATGGGAGGATGGATGGGTGGATGGATAAATGGATGGATGTAACGACTATTGTATTAAACAGGGAATTAGTTTGGTTTTATTTCGCTTTTAGAAATATTCCATTAATGTCATGGCAGAGGACACCAGAAACGGTTTCATACATTGTACCAAAGCGGGAAATCGAACCCGAGTCTTCAGCGTGACGAGTGAACATTTTAATCACAAGGCTAACCCCACCGCCCTGTTATATAAAACAACAATTATTCACTCATCGAAAGTCGCGAAGGCACCGGATGAATATTAATGAACATTAACTACAACATACTGACGTCAGGCTGTACGTAGCTCGAATGTAGACCCTTAGGCACCTTTGTCACTGATCCTTATAAATCTTCCTTTGAACAGGTCGTACCAAATTATTTCAGGAATTGAAGAATAAGACTGATTTGCTTCAAGCCTTCGAGATGCTGAAATCCTATTAAAAACAGCAATTGATTGTGAGAAGAATCCGCACATTGTAATAAGAGTATGAGCCTATGATCTCACCTCCGTTCCTCTTCGCAAAGTAAGAATATTTCATTTGTGATATGTATATAAAAATTATTCCACAACTCAGCAAAAAGTAAGTTGGCACTGGGCTCTAATAACAGAGAAATAACTTTTTCAAAGTTGCAGTTTGTCAAATGCACATTTAGTGCCCTGTTATATTTCAGTGTGGCGTCATTAAAGTATATCAACGTCGCTGCAAGATTAAGGGTCATTGAGTTAAATGTAGTTTGTAACATACTTACACTATATTAACATACTTATACAATATTAACATACTTACAAAATACAGATTTGTGTTTGTGCCCAGTATCCAATTCAATGCAAGAATCTGTCATAAGACTATATTTATTAATCTCTATCAGATATCGATGACACCGGGTGTCCACGAGTGAGTGAGTGAGCATGGTTTCACGCCGCTGGGACACATAGTGAGTGGGTGCGTATTGCGAAACGCCGCATGAAAATGATTCAGAAGATATCGATATGTTTCAACATTTGTCGATATGGAATCTTCCAATATCTACATGGAATTTGCCTGTATCGACGTGAACTGGCATTTAGCTTTGTATACACACAATACACAAGCATAGATTTGGAAACTTTGCTAAATTAATCAACATTTACCGTGAGTATTACAGAAATGTCATATGATATCCGAGTTTAGAGCATGCGTAAAAAGTCATCTTCTGAACATAGGTATCTTAAGAGCAGGTGTGTATGTAAGTTCCCTTTAAATACAAAACACATATACACTGCTCTTGTGTTGTGATGCTGGTGTTATTGTGAGCTCTTTAGAACGGAATCCAGACACAAACATGTTCGCAAAGCCCTTGCTCATCGCAATTATTAAGTGAGTGAGTGAGTTAGGTTAGTTTAGTTTTACGCCACCTTTAGCAATATTCCAGCAATAAAACAGCGAGGGACACTATATATGGATTTCACACATTGTACGCATGTGGGGCATCGAACCCGGGTCTTCGTCGTGACGAGCGGACGCTTTAACCATCAGGCTACCCTCAGGCAAGTCACCACCACTCTACTGTTTTGCTATATACTGCATGAACGATTTGCATTGTACTAGAAATTAACAATAGTAATTCGAAATCGTGATGAAATATATGATATTTGAGTATGTGAAAGAGAAATAGATTATGTTGCGTGTTGTTGACTTAAAACAACACATAATGTAGTTTTTGACATTGAAAAGGCAAACCTCATCATGCCGATGATTTGATTAATAATTGCATCAATTTTCTGTAGCTAATGCAATCAAAATAACGACATACTGTTTTACAGGTGCACATAACGACTCCCAGTTGTGCGCATATACTACAAAACTACATTAGGTGATTGCAATCAAACTGTTAAATTTGCTCTGATGATAGCATGAAACTCCATGATGGCACTAATTCTGGCATTTAAACACACTTAAGTTTAGATAAGTAAGTGCAATGTTCATTCATCAAGCACTCCTGAACTGAATTGAAAGGCCATCAAAAGGATTATTCTTATTTTCATTAAATATTGTCAAAACTCTTTAGCACAGCAAGAATTCTATGCCTCCTCTCCAANACTAACTGAAGGTGTTTATATATAAACGGCAATCTGCTGGGGTTCCGATTTCTTCTCCCATAGCCTATGCTTGACGAAAGGGTTCATGAAGTAGGTCTGATGATCAGCCTGTGTCTTCTCAGATCGTGTTCATTGCTGCATGGATCCTTGCTACTGCCTTCCATTCATATAATTGTCACCTCTCCTTTGCCTTTCACTATGTACGGAATCTGTATGGCAGGTAATGGTAACGAATATTCTCTGCCGTTGATATGTATATTCAAGCATTGGTTTACTTCGGAATGGAGCGAATATTTACAGAGAAGCTCGCTGACGGAACGGATGGATGGATGGATAGATTGATAGGTGGATGGATGGGTGGATGGATGGATGGGTGGATGTATGGATGCATGGGTTTGGGTAGATGGATGAGTTTTGGGTGGGTGGGTGGATGGATGGATGGATAGATGGACGGTGGATGGATGGATGGGTTTGGATGGGAGGATGGATGGGTGGATGGATAAATGGATGGATGTAACGACTATTGTATTAAACAGGGAATTAGTTTGGTTTTATTTCGCTTTTAGAAATATTCCATTAATGTCATGGCAGAGGACACCAGAAACGGTTTCATACATTGTACCAAAGCGGGAAATCGAACCCGAGTCTTCAGCGTGACGAGTGAACATTTTAATCACAAGGCTAACCCCACCGCCCTGTTATATAAAACAACAATTATTCACTCATCGAAAGTCGCGAAGGCACCGGATGAATATTAATGAACATTAACTACAACATACTGACGTCAGGCTGTACGTAGCTCGAATGTAGACCCTTAGGCACCTTTGTCACTGATCCTTATAAATCTTCCTTTGAACAGGTCGTACCAAATTATTTCAGGAATTGAAGAATAAGACTGATTTGCTTCAAGCCTTCGAGATGCTGAAATCCTATTAAAAACAGCAATTGATTGTGAGAAGAATCCGCACATTGTAATAAGAGTATGAGCCTATGATCTCACCTCCGTTCCTCTTCGCAAAGTAAGAATATTTCATTTGTGATATGTATATAAAAATTATTCCACAACTCAGCAAAAAGTAAGTTGGCACTGGGCTCTAATAACAGAGAAATAACTTTTTCAAAGTTGCAGTTTGTCAAATGCACATTTAGTGCCCTGTTATATTTCAGTGTGGCGTCATTAAAGTATATCAACGTCGCTGCAAGATTAAGGGTCATTGAGTTAAATGTAGTTTGTAACATACTTACACTATATTAACATACTTATACAATATTAACATACTTACAAAATACAGATTTGTGTTTGTGCCCAGTATCCAATTCAATGCAAGAATCTGTCATAAGACTATATTTATTAATCTCTATCAGATATCGATGACACCGGGTGTCCACGAGTGAGTGAGTGAGCATGGTTTCACGCCGCTGGGACACATAGTGAGTGGGTGCGTATTGCGAAACGCCGCATGAAAATGATTCAGAAGATATCGATATGTTTCAACATTTGTCGATATGGAATCTTCCAATATCTACATGGAATTTGCCTGTATCGACGTGAACTGGCATTTAGCTTTGTATACACACAATACACAAGCATAGATTTGGAAACTTTGCTAAATTAATCAACATTTACCGTGAGTATTACAGAAATGTCATATGATATCCGAGTTTAGAGCATGCGTAAAAAGTCATCTTCTGAACATAGGTATCTTAAGAGCAGGTGTGTATGTAAGTTCCCTTTAAATACAAAACACATATACACTGCTCTTGTGTTGTGATGCTGGTGTTATTGTGAGCTCTTTAGAACGGAATCCAGACACAAACATGTTCGCAAAGCCCTTGCTCATCGCAATTATTAAGTGAGTGAGTGAGTTAGGTTAGTTTAGTTTTACGCCACCTTTAGCAATATTCCAGCAATAAAACAGCGAGGGACACTATATATGGATTTCACACATTGTACGCATGTGGGGCATCGAACCCGGGTCTTCGTCGTGACGAGCGGACGCTTTAACCATCAGGCTACCCTCAGGCAAGTCACCACCACTCTACTGTTTTGCTATATACTGCATGAACGATTTGCATTGTACTAGAAATTAACAATAGTAATTCGAAATCGTGATGAAATATATGATATTTGAGTATGTGAAAGAGAAATAGATTATGTTGCGTGTTGTTGACTTAAAACAACACATAATGTAGTTTTTGACATTGAAAAGGCAAACCTCATCATGCCGATGATTTGATTAATAATTGCATCAATTTTCTGTAGCTAATGCAATCAAAATAACGACATACTGTTTTACAGGTGCACATAACGACTCCCAGTTGTGCGCATATACTACAAAACTACATTAGGTGATTGCAATCAAACTGTTAAATTTGCTCTGATGATAGCATGAAACTCCATGATGGCACTAATTCTGGCATTTAAACACACTTAAGTTTAGATAAGTAAGTGCAATGTTCATTCATCAAGCACTCCTGAACTGAATTGAAAGGCCATCAAAAGGATTATTCTTATTTTCATTAAATATTGTCAAAACTCTTTAGCACAGCAAGAATTCTATGCCTCCTCTCCAA
>VKKT01003750.1:8573-19368 GCA_008038995.1 Haliotis laevigata | reverse complement strand
GGGATTCGAACCCGGGTCTTCGGCGTGACGAGCCAACGCTTTAGCCATTAGGCTACCCCACCACCCCCGTGTGTTAGGAGCATGTCACCCAAGGATTGTAGTTGAACTACTTGGGTATTCGTACCATCCCTTCACTTCACTGCAGAGAGCCGTTTACCTATGTCGTGTGTTAGGAACATGTCACCCAAGGATTAGAGTTGAACTAATTTGTTTTGTATTCGTACCATTCCTTCACTTCACTGCAGAGAGCCGTTTACATATGTCGTGTGTTAGGAACATGTCACCCAAGGATTATAGTTGAACTAATTAATTTGTTTTGTATTTGTACTATCCCTTCACTTCACTGCAGAGAGCCGTTTACCTATGTCGTGTGTTAGGAACATGTCACCGAAGGATTATAGTTGAACTAATTTGTTTTGTATTTGTACCATCCCTTCACGTCACTGCAGAGAGCCGTTTACCTATTTCGTGTGTTAGGAACATGTCATCGAAGGATTATAGTTGAACTAATTTGTTTTGTATTCGTACCATCCCTTCACTTCACTGCAGAGAGCCGTTTACCTATGTCGCGTGTACGAAACATATCACCGTGGGATTATAGTTGACTAATTTGTTTTGTATTCGTACCATCACTTCACTGCAGAGACTTGTGCACCTATGGTGCGTGCGTGTAACATATCACTGTGGGCTTATAATGAAATTTTGTATTCGTACCATCACTTCATTTCACTTCCTTCGTGATGTTTATTGCTCATTTGTCTACAAACAGGGTACATAAGAAACAGAGACAAAATTTGATGCAAACACTTAGATATTTTGCCGTTCCCATTTTATGTTACGAATGCATCCTAGAATTCTGTATAACCGCATTTTTATGATAACTTTTTATCTTGTGAAATACTGTTTTATATCACAGCTTGTAAGCACTTTGTGGAGTCATGTTATCTTTGAATATGACACGATGGACGTTATCTTTGCATTGGCGTTGCGGTGGGGAATAGAAAGTATGAATAGCAGTTAAGTTTGCAGCGGACTATTCTATATTTATGTATGTTCAATTCATTTTATTTCAGTATTAAGGGCTCATGTCCTCGTAAAGCTAATGCAATCAAGGTAATTTGAAACATGTTCTGTATCTAAAATTGCCAGTTATCACAGACATAATGTAAATTAATTGAAACCATACCTACTTTTATCATGTCTGTACAAAATAAGATGGTGTATGAGCTTGAGTCACAGTTATGATGACTTATCCATTCTGGAAAACAAACTTTAAACTACAAAATATGCTTTACGTGTAGTAATCCAATTAAGACGGAGTCCCCATACAACAACACTGACTCTTTGATCTCTTACTTTTATCTGACAATTCTGAATGAGATGAGATGATGGCCAGGCTTGAGTCAGAATTTAGACATCAACTTAGGCATACCGTAACAGACACGGAAAACTAAGACAATGATCGGAGCTGATGTAGGTAATTAACTTAAATCCACCGTATAAACACATAGGGTCATCAAGCTCAGGATATGAGTGCTGACTTCCTCATTTGACGTTTTCACTATGACCGGGTGAAGACAAGTAGAGTATGTTACAGATCATGAAGGCATTTCTATCCATCTCCAGTACGAGAAGTGTCCTTTACCGCAACCAAAGAAAATCCATTCACGTTTTGCGTCAGATCAGAACTGAAGTTGATCTCCTTTGAGGTGTGAACTAAAACGACAGAAAGACTTTTTCTCATCAGTGATGGAGAAGATATGAAGACCGCAGCCTCCTCGAGAAAATATCAGCTGCACGCACATCAAATAAAGGATACTATTTACATGGATGGGCCTTTCTCCTTTTGCCCTTTAGGATTATTCATGACTGGTGTAAGTCAGCTCCATATGCATTATGTACGTAGTCTGATCTGATCGTCCCATCGTGGATCGATGATCATGATGTCAGTCACTAGATTTGCTGATCCAGACTAGATTATTTAAACATCACCGTCACACAGCTGGAATATTGCCGAATGTCTTGTTAAAGTGCAACCAACAAGGTCCTGCCGTATACTGTTTGATCTATTGTAAACAGCGGTAGCTATTTTGGACGTGAATTTGATTCATTCGAGCGGACTTAAATTTGCAGGCATCCGTTCCATAGAGTTTTCTGATGCTGAAACGAAAGGCTGTTTCTTTTAAATTCAATAAAGCACTGTGTCGAAAGACCCTAGATCTAGGCTTAGCTGACATGTACGAGGTAGGTGCTGCTGTGGACAAGAAGGACTACAGGTATTGCCCTGCTTCTTTAGGACCAGGTCAAAGATGTATCCTGTTGTTCATCGTGTCGATTTCAGACCTTCTTCCAGTAATACGCTGACATGACATAAAGTTAATGAATACACTTCGAGGTGTCGTGAAATCCAACTTTTTCAGTTTACTTATTAACTGGAAAGCATTGTCTATTACACAAAAAGACAAAGCCAATCGATTATTTCGTAATCTATAGACACGTAGACCGTTCTACAACCATAAAAATCTCTGCTAGGCGATTCCGACTTAATCATGAGCATGTGTTCTTGAATCGATATCAGCCATTGATGATACCTCGTATACCCTGTATCCTCCCCCACAGTCAAGCTGCTTCGTAATTAATTTTCGTCAAAAGAAGGAAAAGTTATAACCTCATGAAATCCTTGCCCAGCAATACGCACTTTTGTCGACGTCACTCCATGCTAAAAGAGGACTACATTAGACCTCAATTGCCTGCTTGCGATGATATCTAGCAGTTGCCATCGATTTCCAATCAGACTGACCCGTGTATGTTCAGAAACGTATGAAGAAGGTCATGCCACAACAAAAGTGTCGGTCATTTCAGCAATAATTGACGTTAATGCAGGCGAACAAATTATTCTTAGAAGCGTAAAATCGTCTTAACAGAATCCTCGTCTATTAGGCATCGTGACTTCCGATTCCACAGGGCAGTAATTAATCTGATACTGGCATGATGTTTTGAAGCAAGCTTTCTTAAGTAGGGTTGAGCTTAAGAGCAACCGCGCAACCGAGCAATCGTCAACGGAACATTTTGTGCAGAGAACAACCTGCACCACATTCCAGCTTGTCATTGGTGCACGTTTGATATCTCCATGATACTGTGTGCGTTTCTTAGGCTAGGTTTATGTCATTCACGCCTTGGAAATGTAGGTTTAAAGATGGTCCCCAGCAACCTCCAACGTAATTGCTTACAGGCCAATTGGAGGGCATCCAATGAATATTTTGCATCGGGGATAACGCATTTGATACTGGATTAGATTGCAGAGGCAATTTCAAGTACCTACGTCATCGTGATAAAATGTCGCGACCGTCAAAATTTGGCAACTTCTTTTAAATTATACATTCTATTTAGGTATCTTTGTACCAGGCATCTCACAGGGAGCTGATTGTGATGCTATATTCATTTTTAACATATTTTTAAAAATGGAGTCTTTTACAATAGTAAAATAATAATATGTATTTTTTATGTTTAATACCGTTCTCTTGCATAAACAGAGATTATAATAGGAGCATAAAATGATTTAAGACAGTATGAAATACTGCAACATATGATGATATTATGTTAAATTTGCTTTCATGTAAATATAGCAAGATGAAAAAAGTAAACTTTAAGGACAACAGTTACTTTTATTACAGATTAGCTTAAAAAATCATGACTTGTCATAACTATTGGTCTTACCCTGTTTGTCAGTCTGATACAGGTAAATGTTTGACTGAAGTGTTTGACACAACCATGATGAACATGTACTCTGCTCCTATTCCGGGATAACGCAGTTTACGGATACTCTAACTTGATTTATGTCGATGATGAGCTAGTTTTGGATCTTGATTACATCACACAGATCGCAAATGGCGTGACTATCCTTCTGACATGTGGTTTATATAACTATACGAGCAGCGCACGAAAACATCTTGTTCGAAAACATACATGTAGTCCATAAATAGTGGAATTGATGCTGTTTTCAATTTTTAACAAATCATTTGTGTGTGTTTTGTTTGTTTTGATTTGGTTTTGTCTGTGTGTTTGTCTGTGCGTAAGTGCGTCTGTGTGCGTGCGCGTGTACGTGCATGACTCGAACATGTAGTTTGGTAGGTATTGGTAGGTTACCATCCTTCATCCATTATCGTATGGGTAATCAAGATAATGTCGGATTGCATCTCCATTAATTCCACAGGAGCCACTTTTGTATACAGGTACTTGTACCAAGATTTAATGTGATGAAATTGTGGGTTAAACATATATGCGTGTGTTTGGGTTTTCTGTAATTGCTTTGTTTGTTTGGCATTTAACGCAGCACTCCACAAAATTCTAGCTTTATTGTGGCGAAGAACTGTTGTTAAAATTGATTAACAATCCCTCTTTCCTTGAACAGTTCGTGGCTGGATCGTTTTGTGTAAAACGAGATTGTTAGAAATGTTCTAATTTTGAACCGATCTATTTGTGTGCCTAAAAAGCTAATTTATTGATTTTCAAAGATGGAATATACGCCAGATGTGTACTACGTTTAATAATAAACAAAATATAAATCAAACCCTTTTTAAAGAATCACATGAAAAAGTACTGTTTCAGTGTTGACATTAAATATTTACAACACATACCAAATGAGCTGCATGTATGCTGCCTAAATAATATAGGGACATGCATATAACATAAAGGCACATATTTTATGGATATCAACTTCTTTATTGATTATTATTCACGTAATGAAGGAGTAAGAATATACTCCGAAACGTCATGTCCATCACAAAAAGGAAGTTGACATCCAAGTTGCCTTTATGTGTATCACTTCTACATGTCATTCAAAGAATGCATACAACATAATATTCAAATTGGTTCATTCTGTAAAACAGCCTCATGAAAACGTCCTGTAGCCCTTTGCCTACAGCAAACCATTGTGCAAGTATATATGACGTTCATTTTCAAAAGAATCATCACCAAATCTTGAACAGTTTGTACGAAACCAACTTCTTTAATAAACACTAGCTCAACCTCCTCCTCCTCTTCTAGTTAAAGAATTAATGTCATCCCAGTAATATAATAGTTATAAAAATCAGCTTAGAATTATGTAATATTTTCTGCTACAGAATTGAATAATGTCTGACTAGGATGAGACAAAAAGTGGTCTTTGTTGTTTTACAAATTCTCTGTATATTGAAAGAAGTTTTATCTGACTTGGTACTTGCAAGTCGTATTTTTAACGAATGCATTATTTTAAAAGAAACATGTCTTAAGGCAACAGCCAACAAACTATGTAAATACCAAGTGGTTGTTTAGCATGAATCATTTAGTGTCGGTGTTCCTAGTCCTGCCTATAAATCACATTAATCTAAAAGCTCCTCCATTAAAAACGTGATAGGAATAAATATTTATGTCATTACTTTTCCACGTTTACATAAGGACTCGGGCATGTTTCTATCAATACAGAATGGAGCTATGTTGATCTTCACTAACTGAAATCAGATCAGTGTCATATTTGTTTAAATTGTCATACGGCTGTCTCGCCTGTTTCCATTTCACCAATGACCTGCTAGCTCATTGGTCGATGTTTGAAAAAAAAACTTTAACCTAAAATGATTTGTTTATACAATGATCGTTCTTGTTTAAAACACTTAACTTATCTCTTGTACCATCACAAGGAATAAATATTTGAGTGTCCAAACAAGTAAGGATCTTTTTTTATAATGTTGATTATCATTTTTTAATTTTTTTTAAAAAGGAAATGGAAAAATTAGATAAATTTTGAGCAATATGTTTTGTAAATAGATAAATAATATTTTAAAAGTGGTAGAAATAATTAGCAACTGCGATTGTTAGTGGCTGTATCCTCAAAGGGGGTTAAAGTATTGTAAAATTATTGTCGACCGGAGAGGGCACGTACGTCCCAGAACTTTCAAAGTAAAATTTAAACTTACCAGATTTTTATAACGTAGTATTTTTGTCATTTTAAATTTCGGCTAAATTTTCCCACAATCGCATAGGCCAGGTATAATTGACAGGCCTATGGAAAAGCAAATACATGATACAATCAACGGATCGGGGAGGTATTGGCTATTGCGCCACTCATTTTCACCGGTTCGTCAGCTATGAGTGAAAAAGGAAAGTCTATTTTTGATTGCTTTGCTGTTTCTGTAACTAAAAGTACAACATTTCAGTCACATGTAGTTGAATGTGCGCAGTAAGTTTCAGAAACAGATATTTCTTCTTTTAATCTTATCTCTGCGATGTTCTTTCAAAAGGCATAGAATCATGCACATCTTCTTTCTTCCCAATTCTACAGCAAGGAGATTGAGGTTATTTTGGAAATATCAACAGTCAAGACAAACTGCTTGTTAGTATGGAAGGTCAGTAAGGTGATATTCACTTCACGATGTTCCTTGTGAGGTATAAGTGAGATCTTAGAGCCAATCTGAGCCATATTCTGTCTGCTCCAATAACACTTTCATTTCCAGACGAAATGAAGGACTATTGAAAACATTGTATTCACTTCGCTCTGGCTATCAGTATTTTTGCGTTTACATGTGTTCTAGACAATTGGATGGATAGATATTGATGACGCTATTGATGCTTATATCAATATATTGATTGTCCACAGGATGGAGGTTTGGGGCGTTTATGTGCAAGGCAGTTCCATACCTGCAAGGTATTTCTGTGTGTGCTTCAGTCAACACTTTGGCAGCAATTGCCTTAGACAGGTATGTATAGTATGTAAAAAAAGTTTTCAACCTGCAGCCGAATATTCAGATTTACATGAGTTCCTTCATTTTTTGTATCTATACTTGTCTAAAATATCTCAGCAGTCTAAAACATCTCCTTCTGTCAGTTTAAGAAAGAATTGTTATGACGTTTCCGTCGTTGTATTATATGGCTTTTTTTCATTCATTTGATAATATTCGCTCCTTTTGTTTCAGATACCTTGCCATTTGCTATGTGTTCAAATTCAAAATGACAATGCGTATCGCGCGCATGATCTTGATGGTGGTGTGGATCTTGGCCTTATCCATCATGGTGCCATGGGCAGTTTACTACACCCAGGTAGACTACCAAACAAACTTACAGTTACTATATATCTGTATCCAGCGCTGGCCTAGAGCTGAACAAGACAGAGAGTTCTTCCTCGGCGCTATTTTTCTTTTCTGCTATGCTATTCCTCTCAGCTTTATTGTTGTATGTTACTTCTTCATTGGAATCAAAGTATGGAACAGGGACGCGCCGGGTATTACAACAGAGCGGGGGGTCATCCAGAAATCCAAGATCAGGGTTGTGAAAATGTTAGCTGTGGTTGTGTTTCTCTTTGCCTTGTCCTGGCTTCCTTTGTATGCCGTTACTCTAAGACTCTACTTCTTTCCGCCACATGACCTCAGCGACGAGATGAAGACAATCCAGGACTTCGTCATCCCCCTTGCGCAATGGCTGGGTACATCTAACAGCTGTATGAATCCTCTCGTGTACTGCCTTTTCAGCAAAAGGATAAGGGCACGAATCCGACTTATGCTTATTTGCGCTTCGTCATCTGACCGTCATCGTTCCCTGTTTAGCCATTACTATTCAAGCACACGCCACATGACAGTGGACTATTCAAACGGTCAGGTAAAACTGGCCTTTAAGCGATACCAATCGAACGTAAACGGTGAGTTTTGCAACAACATCAGCAGTAGTGATACGCTTCATGAGGCCAAAGATACTGGATCGATGTCAATGCTATGATAGACGTTTGAATGATCAAATGAGAATTGCTTATCGGGACTTCCCATTTGATGTGAACGAATAATTGTAAACCTATCAGTAACAGTGATACATTTGATGAAGCTGCACACTGTGAGCTCAGTGTCAGCTTCCTGGTGTCTCTCTCAAATGGTCTACTCAACTGTCAAAGTAATCGTGGAAGATCCTATTGATTAACTGAAGCATGCTTTCATGAGAGGCCCATTAAAGATCATCTGATACTTCCGGGACAATCAGCTGCCCGAAAACTGCAGAAACAGGATCTTCATAGTGCGAGATGGACCTCATCAAGGATGCATATTAAATGGCGATGCAATGATAGACAAAGTCTATTTTGCTGGATGAGTTAACAAACGTTTCTAAGTTCTTATCAGAGTCAGCTGATATATTTGTATCAACAATGGACCCGTTTCATAATACGACCGTAGTGCTGCTACCGTCGTAACGAGTAAACGACCGTATGTTTATGTGCAGATTAACGACAGTTTTACCGCTAAGATCGCTTTATGAAACTGAACCCTGCAGCAGTGATATCCATATATTCTTCAAACGTCACATGTATTGGGCCTGTGTATGTTACATGTTAATCATATGTGCACTATTGCCTTGTACAGTGTGTTACAAATATGTTACGTTGAAGCCACCACGTGTCTCCGATCATGGCGTTATTGGACGTATTGTTGAAGTCATCTTTGTGAACTGAGTTGCTCCTGTTGTATAGTTCATGGAACATTCAAAGGAGATGATTTGATTACATATTCTATATTTTGTAACGTTATTTTGAATTCACTGCTTCTATACACATTGTTAAATGATATGGATTATAAAGCCTAACAATCATATTTATGATGCATTTTTTAAAGATTTTGACACCTCATCATCACTCATTTTAAATGGAAACAAAAAATGACAACCGTCCACGTTATCACAATGTGTTCCTGTCAATGGAGTATATCTCAGTTAAATTCTGAGTTCGATATTTTGTCTGTATTGAAATGCATGTAGTGTGATCAAATACATATCTTTACCCTATGCTGGGATTCCCATTTGACTTTGTGGCCTTGGGTTAAAGCTTTTGCTCTTGTCACCAAAAGCTTGGATTCGATTCCCCACATGACTAAAACATGAAATGCCTAATTCTGGTGTTGCATTCTTGATACTTCTATTTATGAGATTTCATTTGACTTTGTGGCCAAAGCGTGTGCTCTTGACACCAGGATTCGATTCGCTTGGATTCGATTTCCCACGCGGTGAAGACCTGCAGTGCCGAATTCCGGTGATCACTTCTAGATGCGTCTAATTTTTAAGCCCATTTCTGGTGTCACGCACCTTGCTGGAATATTGCTAAAAGCAGCGTAAAACTACTCACTCACTCTAATTTCAACGAAACACTTACAGACTGGTTGTTTGGATTTCTGGTCCCAAGAGTGCCATTGTACAAAGCGATCCTAGCGCTATATTGATTGTAACACCCATACCGTAAAATTGACTTGGGAGAGTCATAGCGACATGGTTGTTTTGTACACTGGCAGCCGTTTACATAACCTTGTCATTAAGGCTGACTAATATAGGTTATCATGTGAGCGCGTATTTGAATATTCTGTGAAAAACATTGTAAATCTTAAGCAAAATGCATGCTCTGTATTCCTAAATTTATATTCTGGATATTTACCATCCCAAAACACACAGGCGTTGTAACATCGTTTAAAATAATGTCATTCTTAAATTCTCGATACATACTATGTTTATTCCCAACATATCATCGTATCCCTTTTGTATAGATTGATGTTCATGCTGTTGATCCCTGGATTGTCTGGTCCAGACTCGCTTATTTACAGACAGCCGCCATATAGCTGGAATGTTGCTGAGTGCGGCATAAACTACTCTCACTCACTCTATACAGATAATGTCATTTGTATATTCTCTCGTCGAAAAGTCTGTTCACTAAAGATTGCATGTTTCCGTGGAGCCGCGCATTGATATATATCCGATCTGTGATTTATAAGTCGCACAACGACAACTGTCAGTATAATTGCAACTGAAACCTGAATCGTATGCAGTGACCGTGAAGATTCGGGTTAGAATTGATCTTCAGTAACCCATGCTTGTCGTAAGAGGCGACTAACGGGATCGGGTAGTCAGGCTGGCTGACTTGGTTTACACATGTCATAGTGTCCCAATTGCGAAGATCGATGCTCATGCTGTTGATCACTGACTTGTTTGGTCCAGACTCGATTATTTACAGACCGCCGCCATATCACTGGAATATTGCTGAGTGCGGCGTAAAACTATACTCACTCACTCATATGCCGCTGCGTAACTACATATGGGCAAAATTGTAATCGTCTACACATATTGTTTGAAACTTTCCCTTCACTGGCCGCTTGCTGAAGTAACTGTCCTGGAGTAACTGGAGTAGTTGAAAAGGACGCCACTTCTACCCTCGACGACGGGACGTCACGAGTCTGCCATCCCTGTGGTAACATCACGAAGTGCACTTCATATGTCAATTGGGACATATTTTGGCAAAATATACTTTTTTTTAAAATGAGCTAATGGCCCCAAGTGTTGCCAAGTACAGACAAGGGAAGGGATCAGGTTTTGCGTGTGTCCTCGATGAAGTGTTTCTCCAAAGTTACCCAGACCTATAATCTGCCGAAGATAACCTAGACAATGATTTTTCAATATGTTAGTCTACCTGTTTGCTAAAAATTACACTTTCCGAACACTTTCTCCATATTCTCGATGGTTTATTCTAACTAGATCGTCGACTGACATGTTTGTTTGAAAACACTGCCGAGAAACTAGGCCACTATGATATACATGTATATACTTCATTGCTAACTCAAAGCTCTAACAAACCTCTTTTCGCTATTTTAGAAACCCAATGGACACTGACATCTCAAGAAGGAGCCTTTATATTTTAAAAGGAATTTCCAGACAGACTACTTATTGCATTTTTTTTTCTTCCTAACAATTTACATTAATAATTAAAAGCGACAAAATCATTACCATAATCATAAGATTACAATTC
>VKKT01003747.1:25734-36358 GCA_008038995.1 Haliotis laevigata | reverse complement strand
AATCGATATGCTCCGTCAGATGGCAAGGTGATCGCTTTATGTCATTCCAAAGAAATCCACATGGAACATCAGACTGTTATAGGGCAATATCTGCTAATCTGCTGGGGCAACTGGTGAGAATATTGAGTCCCAATCTAATGGGAAACTCGCTAAATGTGTGCCACATGGGCAATGCAGCTAGGCACAAGTCTCTCGCAGCTGTGGTTACAATGCCTGATTGGGAATTTGAACTCATTGAAAATCCTTAATTCACCTGATTTGGCACCGTCACGTTCCCAAAAGTGAAGAACAAACTGGTACGTCATGATTATTCATTTCTGATGTAGGGTGTTTTTAATGTATCAGAAAGAAGCCTTTTAACCACGCCAATCTGAGCACTCTGTATTACTTGTAGTTTGATTTTATTTTTTGTTATTTAAACGCCGCACTCAGCAATATTCCAGCTATATGGTGGCGGTCTGTAAATAATCGAGTCTGGACCAGACAATCCAGTGATCAACATCATGTCCATCGATCTACACACATGATATGTGTCAGTCACTTGCAACAGTGTGTTGAACGTGGAAGACATTATGGGAAAACATTTTTTAACCAACTCATCAACACGATCCATAGAGAGGCCTATAACTTTTCAACCACCCCTAGAGGAGTAAAACATTTTTTGAGCCAGATCGCTGCGTCACATCGCAAAAATAATGCCTGTAAACACTCAAGGGTCTCAATAACAACCAGCACAGAACTAACTTTGTCCCGCACTTGTAATCCAGTTACTTCCACGCTACACCGAGGCATAGAGGTAAACAAAATCCCTGCACTGTCTGACTCCGGTTTCTTTAACTGGTATCGCGCTATAGCGAGAGACGTTGAGGTGACCTGTTGTTAGTACCAGTACCTGCCGTACGGGGGACAGGTGGCCAAAGCCTGTGTTATTGGTTGTCTTTCACAATAACTGTAAATAATATTGCGTCCCACGAACATCAGTCCGATTCATCAGCAGTGAAAGCAACGGTAAAGACAGTTCATAGCCGCTGCTTGAATGCGATATTCAAGCCTTTATGAGCACGTGCCTGGTATGTTTGAAACTGATGTCGTCATTATTTTTAACTTAATATCAGAAGAATTGGTGTCTAATCTTCTTTAGAAAAAAAATCAATAATAAGATATTTCTTAGATATTTGTAGCATGGACTTATTCTCGTTGATGTCAGTATACAAACTTAGAGGTGTTATTTTAGTTCTTGTTAACCGTTTCATGGGCGATGTATTAATATGCCTGACACAGGTAATAGATTTGCAGATCGCCGAAACACATTTCATAATTTGTGTTTTAATGGATTAATGCCAATATTGGCTGAAAATAGAATTTGATCTTAAGTAACATAAATACTCATATCGATAGAAAAGGCCTCGAGGTTCAAACTGTAATTGACTAGGTTTCATGTATCAAATATGGCCGTTCTTTGAATGTCATTTAGAAATTGGTACAATAAACAAAGGGGAATGTTCTATGGTACAAAGGTGTGTGATCACTCTACACCAAAACGTCGCTCACATTATGATAAAGAAGTTGACAATGTATATCCATCGAACTTTTTCCGTTGTTTAATATGGCCCTGTGGAGCTGGTCTAATCTGTATAGTTCAGTCTGGCCGGATTACCGAGCAGGAAGGTCCTTATACCCCGCAGGCTTATTCACTGTAATGGCCCGTCTAGACAGCTGTAGACAGAGAGAACCCACTAGACCGTGCAGATCGCACCCCTTTAATTCGGTTTCTGCCAATTAGGCCGAGGCTGTAACGGTGATAGTTATCCAAACACCATCCTGGTTATCTTACCGCAAAGACTCGAAAATTGTTGATGCCGCGGAAAGCAATGGTGTATATTTATTCATTCATTCATTCATTCCTCGTGACAACTCATGTGGATAAAATCCACTGAAAATCACTTGGTAACTAAAAAATAATCCTGCTACTTTTACACGGGAAATTAGTTCTACTGTCTAGACCTTTCTCAGCAAGACTGAGGAGATTCTGCCTTTGGCGCTGAGGCCAACATCTTAAAACAGATATGATATCGATGTTTTCACGGATGATTCTTAATTTTGCGCAAATGTGAACTTTTTTAAAGTTACGGAAAACAGTTTAAAAATGGAATGGAAATTATTAAACAGGTTCAAATGGTTGCCACTGGCCATTTGTTATCTTACAGTAATTAATAGTTTTTTTCTCTTCCGACATCTTCGACTAGACAGCCGGGCAAAAGAAAGTATACCCCATGTTTGATCACGGATATGAAGAAAAACCAGAAATGGCTATTTTGTTAGTGATGTATTTTTCACATTTTTCGTAGTTTTTATGTTCGGGTTGTCAAGTCTCCACCAGTGTTTACAGCCTAATAAGGTTTTGATAACGTTTGTAATTCTCGAACCCAATTTTAAGTGTTTACTTTCCATTTCTTTTTCAGTGATTCATAAATACATGCTCATGATCTGGTCGGAATGGTGCAATCGACTCCTCTTTGGACATGTCGTGGACAGGAAAGGATTTGCCTCTCATCAGTTTTTAAGCACAATTAGATTGACGACATTCATGACACAAGACTCGATGCAAATAAATTCGTAAGCGTGAGGCATTCAAGATACTTTGTTGGTAAATCCATTGAACTGCCTAACCCATGGTACTTACCTGAATTATGGAGACTTAATATGTCGTTGAGACCTACACTATGGTAATAATGCCTATCACCTTGGTATTATGGGCGGTTTGGTAGCCTAGTGGTTAAAGCGTTCGCTCGTCACGCCAAACGCCCGGGTTCGATTCCCGACATTGGTGCAATGCGTGAAGCTCTTTTCCGGTGTCCTCCGTCGTGATATTGCTGGAATATTGCTAAAAGCGGCGTAAAACCAAATTCACTCACCTCCCGCTTCTAAAGCGGTCCGGGCTGCGGGGGGTGAGGGATGAAAACCCGAAGTAACCCAGGTCTTACACGTCTTTTACTTTGATGAAACGCACGAGCGTGGTGTTGACAAACCAAGACACGAAGTCGAAACGAATCAGGCCGAGCTTAATTCAAACAATCTTAAGTTTCCGATACAACCCTGCATAGCGAATCTCGGCGCACAAAGCGACTGGACCTCTAATTTTCACCCAACGTGTTCCAGACCGGCGTAATCCGAACTAACGGTAAACTTAAAAAGACCCGTGAAGATCCTGGTTAGAATTGAATTTCACTAACCCATGCTTGTCGTAAGAGGCGGCTAACGGGATCGGGTTGACACATGTCATCGTATCCGAAATGCGTAGATCGATGCTCATGCTGTTGATCACTGGATTGTCTGGTCCAGACTCGATTATTTACAGACCGCCACCATATAGCTGGAATATTGCTGAGTGCGGCGTTTAAATAACAAACAAATAAAATCAAACTACAACTTATGCAGAGTGGTTTTATAAGCGTGGTTAAAAGGCTTCTTTCTGATAAATTAAAACCACCTTACAACAGAAATGATGTACAATGTACATCATGACGTACCAGATTTTATCGTCACTTTTGGGTATGTGATGGTGTCAAATCAGGTGAATTAAGGATTTTCAATGAGTTCAAATTCCCAATCAGGCATTGTAACCACAGCTGCAGGAGACTTGTGCCAAGCTGCATTGCCCATGTGGCACACATTTAGTGAGTTTCCCATTAGATTGGGACTCAATATTCTCACCAGTTGCCTCAGCAGATTAGCAGATATTGTCCTATAACAGTCTGATGTTCCATGTGGATTTCTTTGGAATGACATAAAGCAATCACCTTGCCATCTGACGGAGCATATCGATTCTAACATGGTGGAGCTAGGTGCCTCCGCTGCCTTCACTGATGGTAGTCTTTGATGGACCCAAGACCAATACATGGTTACAAATCGCTCATCGCACATTTAGTGAGTTTCCCAGTAGAATTGGGACTTAATATTCTCACCAGTTGCCTCAGCAGATTAGCAAATATTGCCCTCACCCACTCACGCAATTTAATAGTATCAAAACCTGAAGTATGAGTAACTTCTATTACATGTACATGCTGGTTTTAGGTGCATTGTCCTGAGATTCTTACGGTTAAAACGATTACCGTGCGAAATAGCAATTCGTCTGGATTAACCTGTGTTTCAACCGAAGAACCAGTTAATGTGTAACTGGATTGACGAATATTAATCCTGATTAGCAAGGTGACGACAATAACACGTATTAATTCAGATTAGTAAGGTGTCCGTAATAACGAACTTTCATAAAGATCCATGAGGTGATAGCAATAACGAACTTTCATCCAGATTACAAAGGTGACCGCAGTAACGACCGTTGATCAAGATTAACATGGTGCTTGCAATAACGAACTTTCATGAAGATCCAAGATCCATGAGGTGACAGCAATAACGACCTTTCGTCCAGATTAATAAGGTGACCGCAATAACGAATTTACAGTCCAAATTCACTAAAAACGACCGTATGTCCCCATCTACGATGCGCCGGTCTGATATTCGCTTGAGGTACAATGTGTGGTACAATGTGTGGTACAATGTGTGGTACAATGTGTGGTACAATGTGTGAAGCCAGTTTCTGGTGTCTCCGGCCGTCATATTGCTGGAGTATTACTAAAAGTGGTAAAATCCGAGTGAGTGACTCACTCACTTACTCGTTCACTCACTCACTCACTTACTCGTTCCCTCACTGAATCGCTCACTCACTCACTGACTTACTCATTCACTCACTGAATCACTCACTCACTGAATCGCTCACTTACTCACTCACTCACTCGCCTTCGTACCCTACGTACTGTACAGTGGCAGTGTCGGTCGTAACGATCTCAAGGCCGCGTTGTCAGCTGTTTGGAGAACTATACCCAGCCAAGTAATTATGAAGGTATGTGACTGTTTAACCTGACTGTGTATAGTCGACACAGGCATATTGGCCACACAGGGAGACCATGTAATCGCAAGGCTAAGACAAACCTATATCTCTTTCCAAGAACGACCGCTTTACTATACCCTAGAGGTGTTGATTGTTTTCTGAAGAGGTTGCCGAGGTTGCATACTCCCCATGGAGCTGAGAATCAAATTTGAGTGCTCACTAATCCATTGGTGTAATGAAGTAGTAGTGCAATGAGCATACCGTGAAACTTATAGCCACCGTAGGAATGTACTCACTGTTACTGCCACTACAACTACTACTACTACTGCTGTTGCTGCTGCTGTTGCTGTTGTTACTACTTCAACTAACGGTATCCGAAATTGGTAGACACATGTCATCATATCCCAAATGTGTAGATCGATGCTCATGCTGCTAGTCACTAGATTGTCTGGTCCAGACTCTATTATTTACAGACATATATCTGGAATATTGCTGGGTGCAGCAAACAAAACTACTACCACAACTATCTTACTACTGCGAATCCCATTGTTACAACCACATACGCAGGCATGCACGTATGCATGTATGCATGCATGTATGTATGTACATACAGAATATGTCTTCAGTAAGTACTTCCAAACGTACGTGTTGTGCGCTTGATGGAACGAGACAATTTGGCCCACTGAGAGTAGGCACCTGTTCCCTTGTGTCCCGAGGATGGGCAAAATCGTGCATATGTGCTGAGAAAACAATCTGATACCGACAACACCCACAAGAATATCAACAGCCATTTGTGTCAACATTGCTTGAAAATATCTCGCTAAGCAAACACCTGCCTAATCCAAATCAAGATTAAGACTTTAAGACCCATGAAGTGGAGAGAAGTAATTCTGTAAGACCACTGCCGTCGTCTCGAACAGTTCTTGTTCCTAAAATGTTCATGTGTTCATAAACATTTAAACAGCTGACAAGAACTCGAAACCTGGAGTAGTCAGCTGAATCAATAGCTAGCGCTGATAACTTCTTTACCCGATGCACTGGTGGTTCTCTAGGTTTCAAATAAGGTCACACACTGAAGGGCTGTAGGCCAGTGGTATAGTGCATCGAATCTCCGCATGCTGGTCCGGGTTCGAATTTCGCCTTTGATATGTTTAACTGCCCAGTTCGTTTATTTGATGAAACTTGGTGTTTGAAACTGCATTTACTTTAAACGTGTCTCTGCTATTGAGTAGGCGTGGGAAAATGTCTGAAGTAAGGAATGGTATTCATTAATATGTGGAGTCTTTATCAGTCAGAAGCGCTGAGGTGACATAGATCATCAATCATTGGTGGTGGGTTAGCCAAATGGTTAAACCGTTCGCTCATTGCGCCGAAGACACGGGTTCTATTCCCAACATGGGTATAATTTGTGACACCATTGCAACCCTCCTGGGCGTATCAGTCAGAACCCCACAGGCTATTATCCTAATCACTGGGTGTGACCAGCCGATCTCGTTTGTCGCCTCTTCCGACAAGCAGAAAACCAATTCTAAGTGGTATCTTCAAAGTGTGATAATATTATCAAGTCAACTGAACATTTGTTAATTTTGTATGACCAGTATTACAAACTGAAGTCAAATATATACTTGTTCGACATGCATTACGAGAACAAAATACAAAAGGATAACTTAATCAATGAGCCACAAGGATGGAATCAAAACCTCGCTTTATTACATTCAGGGAAGGATGTGTGTTCGATTAGATGACCACCAGCTATGGTCAATTACC
Source organism: Haliotis laevigata (assembly GCA_008038995.1). Taxonomy (NCBI): domain Eukaryota; kingdom Metazoa; phylum Mollusca; class Gastropoda; order Lepetellida; family Haliotidae; genus Haliotis; species Haliotis laevigata. Next base: position 29,703 of record VKKT01003747.1, on the reverse strand, counting down.
GCTTTGAAACTGCCGACATGCGTCCTTTTCCGTTGTGTATGCTATATGACAGAAACAGGTTTAGTCTCTCTGGTCCTGTATAAGGTACCTTGACAGGAGATACAGTTGGCTCTGGATTATGCGTGGGTGGTTGATTGGTTGAAATACAAAATGGCTCAGGTGTACCTCAAATACATTTCCGTGAGCATATCTGGTGACCTCTGAGTTAGTAACGGTCGAATTATGCGAACGTATCTATAGGCAATTACCACTCTTGTTACACAGCATGCAGTATATGGCGTTGATCTGGCTTGACCAGTTCACCCAACAATCACATTACTTTCACCCCCCATAGACCAGGCTTAGTGTTGAGATCGCAGTGGGCGATCGCGAGCAGAAACATCGGAATACTTTCAAAGGTTACATCATTATAATGAACTGATAACTAGTTGTTACGGGAACAGTCTCACCGCCAGACAAAATCGACTTCATTGTTGAGATGGACAGTCATCGCTTCGTCACGCGATGGAAAAGCGTATAAATAATTATTGACAAGAGGAATTATGATCTGAAACGGACATGGATTATATGACAACATAATAACCGCAAATTGAATCCAATATAACACGTGTGTAACATCCTGGAGATGCATGGGAAACAGGAATATTCCACAGACGGACTGGCAAAAGGTAGGTAATTTTCCTTTCGTTATATAAAACTCTTAAGAATTTAAGAATTTCACAACCGTGTTTACTGACAATCTGACAAATTACAAAAGTAATTTTAGAACATATCTTACTTGAAAGCCAGAGAGAAAAGACAATATGCATGTAACTTGTTACATTAACAGGAAGACAATATGTATGTAACTTGTTACATTAACAGGAAGACAATATGCATGTAACTTGTTACAGTTACACGAAGACGATATGTATGTATCTTGTTACAATAACAGCAAGACATGTATGTAACTTGTTACATTAACAGGAAGACAATATGAATGTAACGTGTTACATTAACAGGAAGACAACGTTACCGCGTTCATATTATCCTGTCGGAATGGAAATTAAACTTTGATGTGGGACACATGTCGGAGAGAGAATTGTCTTACCCTACTTTAGGCAATATGTCCGCAATAGCAGGATAAGTAGGACCCCCGCCATAACGAGCAAACGTCCAGCCCCTAGCCCCACCGGCCCATAAACCAAAGGAGAATAATGAGCAGTCTGTGATTCTATTATTAACATGCAAAATGTGTTATGTGTCATTTTCCTATCCCTTAAACCTCGGTCCGGGTGATTCTAGAAACTCAAACGAATATCAGACCGAATCATGATAGATGTGAACATGCGGTCGTTTTTTCTGAAAGATTATCTTGTTAAACTGCCTGTAAGTTCGTTATTGCAAGCACCGTGTTAATCTTGATCAACGGTCGTTATTGCGGACACCTTATTAATCTGGATGAAAGTTCGTTGTTGCTATCACCTCATGGATTTTTATGAAAGTTTGTTATTACGGGCACCTTGCTAATCTGAATAAATATTTGTTATTGTCGTTACCCAGCTTATCTGGATGAATATTNCCCGTAATGTTAACTTTACGATCAATTGACAAAACGGGATTCCGTTATTATAGATCCCGTTAGTTCGAATCCCGTTAGTTAGATCTTGACCACGTTGGGTGAAAACCAGCGGTCAAGTCGCTTTATAGATTCGCTGTGCAGAGTTGCATCCGAAACTTATGATTGAGAGAATTTAGTTCGCCCTGATTCATTTCTTTTTTTCTTTTCTTTTTTGTTTATTCATCTTTATTGGGTACAAAATCATGACATCAAATGACTACCAAATATAAACCATGTGTTTTTATGCAGAGTTTGGCACATTGACAAGCATATTATAACAAATGACATTGTAGGAACATAGTTGTACGTTAGTAGATTGATGGCAATCAGACCAGAATCCAACAAATTCTGTAAAAATACAAGAAGAGATGGCGTGTGTTTTCTCGATATTGTAATATTTACATACTTCCTTTCTGATTCATTTCGACTGTGTGTCAAGGTTCGTCAACAGTACAAGACGTGTAAGACCTGGGTTACTTCGGGCTTTCATCCCTCATTCCCCGCACCTCGGACCGCTTTATAAGCGGGAATTAAGTCTGGTTTTACGCCTCTTATAGCAATATTCCAGCAATATCACGATGGAGGACACCAGAGATGGGCTTCACACATTGTACCCAGGTGGGAAATCGAGCCTGGGTCTTCGGCGTGACGAGCGAAAGCTTTAACCACTGGGCTACTCAACTACCCTTAATAAGCATGAAGGACCGCTTTCTAAACGAGGACGCCCACGAAGTGCAAGCAGCAGTGCTGTTGATAATTATCTGTTAACGAAGTCCTAATGCATTTAGAAAATGCACATGGATGGCCCATGTTGTTTTATGACAGACAATCGATATGTTTGAACGAAAACAGTGGTTAAAGATAGGCATGTGTTGTCACGTGATCTTCAAGTTGACGTAACTGACATGTGAGATACTGGGAATGTTTCATCAAACATTCCTCATTTTTTGCCGACAAAAATACCTTAGATGATTGAACCATTAATCCTTTTCAGAAACAGTGGACGCAGCGAATGATCGTTACTGCTCCCGGCAACGACTTGCGTTGTTTTGCGCCGCAGTACACTTTATGGCAGTTACGTCACGACATATTACAGTTTAGCAGAGTCTAGGTTTGACAAACAGATTAATGATAGCGTGGTCAACGTGGAACCCCGTCTGAGCATGATTGAGCGAAAACCAGTCAAATCACGGGGAAACCCCGTCTGAGCATGAATGAGCGAAAACCAGTCAAATCATGGAACTGACATCCCAGTCGACTCTGTCGCTATTTACGAGCTGCTTGGAATCTATTTCACACTTAATCCATACCGGATTGTAAAGTGCAGTATGCGTAGAGAGCCACCTCGTTAGGGTTATTTCCACCACCTTCTCTCAACAGTGATACCACTATGTACCATTATTTACCCTTTAGTTGTTGACCATGCACACGTTAACCTCTGTCAAATCAACAATAACACGGGTTTAAGTAATCTCTTTTTTAAAGGTGTATCAAATGTTAATATTTTAGCAGAACGCATGTTTCAAAATCTATTTAATGCTTAACCTGTTTGGTGTCATCGCTGATTTTCATGAATCATTTGCCCTGCACGCCCATTAGAATATATTGGTTTAGAATTGATCTTCAGCAACCCATTATGGTCGTCAGAAGCAACTAACGGGATCGATGGTCAGGCTCGCTGACATGATTGACACGTGTCATCGTATCCCACTTGCGTAGATTGATGCTCATGGTTTTGATCACTGGATTGTCTGGTCCAGACTCGATTATTTACATACTGCCTCCATATTGCTGGAATATTACTGAGTGAAACAACAAACCCACCAACAAGCCAACCAACCAACAACAAACCAACCAACCAACAACAAACCAACCAACAACAAGCCAACCAACAAACAACAAACCAACCAACCAACAACAAACCAACCACCAACAAACCAACCAACCAACAAAAAACCAACCAACCAACAACAACAAACCAACCAACAAGCCAACCAAACAGCAACAAACCAACCAACCAACAACAAACCAACCAACAACAAGCCAACCAACCAACAACAAGTCCTTCAACCAACAACAAACCAACCACCAACAAACCAACCAACCATCAACAAACCAACTAACCAACAACAAACCAACCAACAACAACAAACCAACCAACAACAAGCCAACCAACCAACAACAGACCAACGAACCAACAGCAAGCCAACCTACAACAAACCAACCAACCAACAACAAACCAACCAACAACAAACTAACCAACCACCAACAAACCAACCAACCAACAACAAACCAACCACCAACAACAAACCAACCAACAAGCCAACCAACCAACAACAAACCAACCAACCAACAACAAACCAACCAAC
>VKKT01003746.1:86926-98329 GCA_008038995.1 Haliotis laevigata | reverse complement strand
AATGCAACAAAATAAAATATATATAAAAAAAAAAGTGTATGAGACGAATATTGACGTTGACGTCCATGCCACAGATCGTCTATCGGAGGCCGCAGATTCGGAGGGCGATGCCAATATATTGATGTTTGAATTATGAAATCCGCAGTCTCACGCGTGTGGAGTAACTCTCTCATGTTGAAACAACTGTCTCAGAAGGTAACGTTGAAAGGTTAGGTCGATGTACCGATTTGCTGTCAGAGTCCTCTGAACAACTACCACCAAGTCAGATATCCATGTGTAGGAAATGGCTACCCAAACTGTCGACCTGTCGAATGCAGTTTGGATCGAAACGTTCATTTCGTTGTTAGTAGATTGGCTGTTTTCCATTTCTACGTTGGAAAAGAAGAATTCAATAATAACAGCTCGGTGCTGCTCCATCGCATACGTTGTCGTCGATGCAAACGTCCCATTACAAATATCTCTCTTCTGGGTCTAAGTCCTACCTTTCGCATACGATTCCTGATTGTTTGGTCCTAGATACCCGCCTCAAACAAGGCACATGTCGTAGACTCGGGGTGCGGTGGGGTAGCCTCGTGGTTAAAGCGTTGGCTCGTCACGCCAAAGACCTGGTTCGATTCCCCACATGGGTACAATGTGTGAAGCCCATTTCTGGTGTCCCCCGCCGAGATATTACTGTAATATTGCTAAAAGCGGCGTGAAATCACTCACTCACTCGTAGTCTCGGTGCCAGGAGCCTGTTGTTGAACCAGATGTAGCCATCTTGTGTAGGGATGGTGACTCTTGGTCTAAAGTCTCGGTTGTTGAACTGAGCCGAGTATGCTGATCCTTTAAACAATATATGGCGCCCTAAAGTTCAAATGGCGAGCAGCCGCAGTCTGGGTCTCTCCAGCCTCAAGATGTCCTATGGCGATGTTGCAACTGGCAGAATAGTCTTGGGATTTTCCCACTTCAAATAAGTCCACAAACCTTTGGCAAAATGTTGTGTGACATTTGACCTTTATCGTCACTGCGCATGCTTGTCATAACTTGCACGTGCATTCCGCTTTAAATTTCCTTTCTTCGACATTTTCATGCAGTCTTACAAAACTTGCTGCTTTAAGCTGCCAACGTGTAAAACTGTTGTGTTCACCAGTTAGAGAGCATGCGACAAACACCTCCCAATCAAAAATATTGCATTTGTATTTAATGTTTCTGGAATAAACAAATTGAAGTGTCTCATCAACTTCTTGGCATTTCTTTTCGGGGAAGAGCGTAAATAACAGTGAAAAGATAAAACGAGAATTGTATTCAAAATTTATTTCACAGCATAATTTAAAGTTATATTTACATATATGCAGCAATTGTCAAACGTGCATTACAAATTTACTAAATGCCATTCCACTATCCTTACACTTATAAGGTGTAACATGTAACACAGAAACGTTACATAATCAAAGTGAAATCATCTTCTATAGCTGTAACAAAACGTGGCATTTTATTTTACAACTCTTAAAATAACATATGTATATCAAAATATGTACGTTAATAAATAAATAAAAATCCAATATCAACAAATCTTAATGCTCGGCTTTGTTTTGTTCAGATCGGACATTGTACGTAGGAGCGAAACGTGGACCTAAGTTCAGATATACTTCCATAAACAGGTCAAGGTCGACAAGCAAAACATAGCCCTATGAAAAGCACATCAACACCTAAACTAGGTCAGTTGTCCTTGTATAATAAAATGTGGTTTCATGTAGGTTACATGACAGTGTTCATGGATATTTCCCTCAGGCGAAATACTTCACTCACAATACGATTAATTAACGTCATATGTCGTGTCATTTAATTACCGTTAAGCTTGGTTAAGAGTTCGCAAGCATCTTGATGCTTAAAGGGAAATATCTTACGTGACAGTTCTGAACAACCAGTGCTTTACGTATGCTCAAAATAGCAATACTACCATTATGTATTGCCTCATAGTGAAGTTGATTGTACGGAGTCCATAGCTGGTGGGAGTAAACAAGATAATAAAGGGTATCTTCGGAGGGAAATGACAAGATAAAGAATATAAACTACTTGCGAATATTCCGTTGCCTATCAAACAGAGATGGTTAAATCATCGTAACGACTCCTTAAGACGTGTGTGAGATGGCTCCAGTGTGAATGAAACGTATACCATAGGTAATACTGCCATCGCTATTTGTGATGGATACTAGTCATACTGTTAGCGTTCATCTAAGTTACAGTTTGGGATGGAGTGCTAAAGGCTGCAGTATAAATACTTTGGAAATTCGTCCTCTTTTTAGAAAATCGTCCAAAGAAGAAGTGAGTGAGTTGGTTTCTCGACGCTTTTAACAATATTCCAGCAATATCAAGGCGGTAAAAAACGGGCTTCTCACATTGTACCAATGTGGGGAGTCGACCCCGATTGGCGTGACGAGTGAACGCTATAGCACTAGGCTACCCCAGCGCCCCTGGAAGTAACGATTGTCCGTATTTCCATAACGAGGGATTTATATCGGATTCCAAACTAAAATACTTTGGCAAGATGATTAACAAGTTTCAAAATTAGGTTTTCTTGAAAGTTCATTGGTTATTAAGTCTGTATTCATTCAAAATCATAGAAATTAAGTACTTAAAACCTTTTCAGTTTAAATGGCCCCGCTGTCAGTGAAATAACAGTTTGGTCATACTTTTCATAAATCTGTTAACATGAAGTGTTACTTTACATCGCCTGTAGCCCTTGGATCAAATATCGGCTTGTAAGTAGGTTCAGATAAATCCCTGACCTATTCAGTAAATAACATAGAACAGGTGATTGTACATTGCTGTCATGTCATGTTATGTCAATTGTGAAAGTCAGCTTTGGGCGAAACCGAACATGTTTTGTTGGGATACCTTCATATACAGAAAACCACGTAATTATTTGCTTAAAGGACTTATAAAACTTTGTATGGAGTGCCCATGCAAGACAACTCGCATCAGCAGTACTTCCATCTGGATCAATACGACCCAAAAAAGAGTCAAGAACACCGAAATATTTTATATTACTTCCGTGTTATATCATGACGGTCAGATTATACGGAATTCTAAAGAATTATTTTAGATGTGAATATCGAATGGCAATCTGTCATGGTACAAAAAGCCTTTTGCAGTGGCTGAACTTTCAACAACACCTGTGTGAATTGCAATCATATTGACTGCTGTGCGGAGTGGAAAGCAAGGCATAGTTCAGCTTGTGTTATTTGTTATTCTGAGGGATCGCTCAACTACACCGACGATCTATATACTACTCTGACATAGTCTGCATATACAGGTCCATATGCATTGGGGTTCTCAGTTGATTTCCGTTCAGATCTGTTCACTTCTGCGACAACGAGCAGACGACAGCCAGAAAGACATTGGTCAGTTGACGTGAAGTTTGACTTCTTGCGACTTGGTTCCACAAGACGGGCGAAATATATACGTGGACTAGAAAAATATATGGGTCAGACACACTATGTGACCCTTCACATCCGTCGTTCTCTTCTCGTAGCAGACGATAAACTATCTGAGACTGACTAAGGCTGGTCACCTGACGAGAATAATTGACCTTGGGAAAGGAAGGTGTACATTCACGAAAAATCGCTTGAGCATTGCACGTAAAACAAGGTAGCAGTTCATTCGAAGGCACACAGAAAACACACTATACTCCTAAGTGTATTTATATCCCTCAGAAAAGAGTTCCCGTTGGCTCGCCTTCTTGAGTCTCATCTCTCGCGAGAATCTCGTGCTGCATTTACAATATTGTACACACATTTGCTTGTACATCACGTGAACCGTCTTGAACTTTAAGCACAGAAGCAAGAGCATTGTTGATAGTCCTTCTCACTTTTTTCTCCACTTCCGGTGAGGCTTCCACATAGCACGTGGCCCCTAACTTCCTCGCGAGGGTGTTTCCCTCGGCCGCTGAGATGGGTTTCTGTCCGTTCGAGCGGAGAAGTCTGAGAATCGTTGTCACCTCACGAAGATCGGCTTGTGTTCCGACTAGTATATATGGCGTTTCTGGTGCGATCTGACGTATTTCCGGTAGCCATATGTCCTGCACGTGTTGGAGAGAGTCCGGTTGTACCACCGAAAAACACACCACGAAAATGTCCGTTCCTTCGTATATCTCCTTCCTTATCGGCCTCTCATCCTGAAACAGAAAAACTCCATTACTCCACTCGCTCATTGAACGCCAAATTAGCCTCAGAACTCCTTCACTAAATGCTGAACAAGCTCCGCCATCGAACACCCTAAAGTCAAATTAGCAACGGTCTAAGCAAGGAAGGTTATCATTAGTTTATCGAGATCGATTTTGAGAGTATCAAGGTTCCTGGAAGCGTGACTGGTTTTTGTACGGAATCGCAATATGGTGCAGGATAAAATCAACACCAGGTTAACTTAAAATAATCAATAACTACGGTCTACCGCCCAACTGGGGAAGAGGGCTATTTATTTGACTCGGTATTGGGGGAAAACAAATATTTTTAATGGCAGTGTCGGGTGTGATGAGCTTGCGTACTTAAAGCAGCAATATGTAATTGTATACGAGTGAGTGAATGGGTTTTAGCCCTAGTCAACAAGAAAAGTTAACCAGCGTAATCAAATCAGTATGTCATGTTGACATTGGACAGCGATGATGTAACTGTTGGTGACTTCACATCTGAGAGACCACTGTGGTCTTTAACTTCAGCTGATACGAGAGTGATTAAGTGAGTGCGTATAATTTTACACCGCTTTTAGAAAACGCTGCTTTAAAAACTACGTTTCAGCTGGTGCGGTGGAGTTGCGTAGTGCTTACACACACTTAAGGGGTCCGTTTCAGACCCGGTTAAAACTTAATCTTCATTGWCCCATGCTTGTCGTGAGAGGCGACTAACGGGATCGGGTGGTCAGACTCGCTGACTTGGTTGACACATATCATCGTAGGTCATCTGATCGAAGCTCATGCTGTTGATCACTGGATTGTCTGTTTCAGACTCGATTATTTACAGACCGCCGCCATATAGCCGGAATACTGCTGAGTGCGGCGTAAAACCAAACTTATTCACTCACACTCCCCACGCGTGTACAAGGTGTAAAACCAGTATCTCTTGTCCCCAGCTGTACATCTGCGGGAATAACGCTCTGAAACACTTTGTGGAGCTCAACGACCATCGTAAGCAAACAAGGTTCTAGGATTCAAACCTACCAGCAGATATAGCCAACTGAAATGAATTAAAATGCGCCGCTGGTCCACTGGACCCCCTATATGCCAGCAATATCACGTCGGGCGACACCAGTAAAGGGGTTCAAACACTGGACCCATGTGGATAATCAAACCCGTCTTCAGCATGACAATCAAACGCATTAACCACTGAGCTAACCTAAATCCCCATTAACATAGGAGGTTCAATATTCGAGAGTGAGCGAATATAGTTTTACACAGCTTTTAACAATACTCATGGAGGGGGACACCAGAAATGAGCTTCGCACATATACGGACATGGGCCTTCGGCGTGACCAGCGACAGCTTTAACCACTGTGCTAGCCCAATATGACCTTAAGGTCGTACATAGAGGCATTGTTCTTCCGTCTTGTCTGTGTGTTTCTCTGCACGATTGGAGGCAGGCCCGTAACAAAGCTCACAGCTAGTTACTGCGTTGTAAGTGATCTCTCTGAAGATTTCCGTATTGACAAGTACCACTTCAACTAGCTGGCAATAGCCTAATTACATGGAACCTCCATTGTTCGCCTTGAAGTGCATAAAACGAGTGAGTACGTTTTTACGGCGCTTTTAGCAATTTACCAGCAATATCAGGAGCCACCAAAATCGGCTTTACACATTGTACCCATGTGGGGAATCGAACCCGGTCTTCTGACGAGCGAACGGCTTTAACCCTTAGGCTACCTGCTCGCTCTTTAGTGCATAGAAAGCAGACAGATATGTGGACATTGCACAGAATCCAGGAACTCGTCATCTAACATATTCTGTTATAAGATACCTGTACTCCAGTTTCTCACAGTATCATCATTCACTGCTTGTCTACAACATCACATACATAAATATGAGAAATCTAATTCCATCTTCTACAGAAAAATATCACAATGTTCGTTTCTATAGTTCCGCCTTATGAGACAACTGACACACAAACGGGGGATCGAATGACTAACTGTCCAAGCCGCCGGGGCGGAGACCAAGCTCCTCCGACTGCTGTCTCTTCAACATTAAATCAGCTGTTTCGTTTCCATAGCAACACCGCTGAGATAGCTTTTCTAGTACATTATACTAAAAGAATGCAACCATGTATCAAGTACGTCGACAGGATACCAATATGTAGCCTCGATCAGGGCATTAGATACATGAATCAAGATCCCGAATATGAATATGTACCATCGCTCGCTGAACGCTCGTTCTGGGCTGATGGTCCATGCGATGGGATCGGTGTGAGTGTATACGCAATGTTACCGGAATCCTCGTTAGGGGGAGATCATTTTTAGAGTACAATCCGAAAGTGCCGTATTGTGGAAAATGTAAAGCGCTGCCGTTAACGTTGTGATGACGCTGTGAGGAAACGATCTCAGGTGCGCAGCTCTCCGCTAAGCTGTAGTCACAACATATGCAGAGAGCGGCCAGATATACATGCACGCATGTTTCCTCGAGCTGTTTCCATAAGAGGGTCCACAAAAGGATTCCTTAATGGCCGGGATTATCGAAGTCCGCCAAACGATTACCACATGGCCTAGGGGGGTGGTCTGTTGGAACAATGCTTGATCGACACCACTTTGTAGTAGTTGCCCATTGATGGGTTCTACTAGTTCTAGCCATGGAAGTAATTACGCCAAACTAGAACGGCCTAGGAAGCCGCCTTCATTAGACATAGGCCTTGCCATAGCCTTGCTCCAAGGCTGCACTGAATGTAGACTAATGTTTAGTCTCTGAATATATATAATTTTGATAGTAACAAACAAGCTCATTTAAATTGAAAAGGATCCCAAGTGAGACCAGAGATGCAGAACCTGAACCTGAGGAAATCTAGACTTGCTTCATACAGGGCTTTAGCACTACAGAGAGGGATTGGCAGTAGGGAAAATAATGTGGTTCAGGGACTGAGAGACAGACTATACTGAATGCTGAGCCCATGGATGCATAGTAATTCAATCTTTTAAAGAGGCAAGTTTAGATAAGCGGACACCAGTCTTTTAGAGGGACAATATGTTAATTTCATTAATATTTTATAGAAATGATAATTTAAACTAATAATTATTACTTTAAAGACTTGTGCAAGTCTAGCATACCAATGCATGACGTTATCTGCATATATGCACTATGTAGACGGAAGCGCTTGTTTTTATTCCAAAATAAGGAAATGGTCGCCAGACCACATTTGGTTCTGTCTTGAGAATTGGTGATTTTTGAAAAAGAGAAGGCATGTCGGTCTCTGTTAATGAGTATAATTACCTTCTTGATGTTAGAACGAACACCAAAAAGGATTTACACTCGACGAACAAAACTGTTAACCTTATTTTTGATATCGATAATATTTATATTTCAAAACTTTTCATAGAATTATATACATGCGTTGAATGTTATCGTGTTGTTTGGCTACCTTGCCATAAGGTCAATCACTTGATACTCGAAACAATCAATTGCGTAGAACGATGCTAATGCTGTTGACTACTGGATCCAGACTCGATTATTCACAGATTGCCGTCAGACCATTGCTGAGTGCGGCGTAAAACTGAACTCACTCATAAGTATTGCACTTTTTTTTCCGCTTGATATAGGAGGAAAGCCCGAGTGATATATGCCTAGGACGTTTACCACTTCAGTGAGCACGGGTATATACTGTTTGAAAACGGAACTCGAACAAACGATCATGCCTAAGGGACGCAACTCTGATTAGCAAATTGCTTTGCCTTAGAAGACGAATTAGAAAATATTTAGAATAAAACGTCCTTCAAGAAATCTTTCCCTTGTCAAGGACCATGCTGATCGGCCCTGATTCCTACACCGCCTGTGTTAGACTAGAATACAGGGTCTCACAAGCAGTTAAATAGAACTGGCATATCGCATGATGGTATCAGATCGAACATCTGTACGAGAAGCAACGTTTGTTGCCAGATTTGCATTATAGATCAAGGAAACAGCATCGTTGTAGTTAACAGGGATTATGAAACTGACGCATGTGTGTAAAACAACAGCGTACATACTGAATTTGCGTTCCACTAATCATAGCCCGTGAAAAAACATGCTGTAGAGCCTGACAAAATAATACCTGTAAGAGTTTGAACGGTTCTATTAGCCTCCGACTCTCCCGTTAGATTTGCTACACCTGTTCAAAAGCTGCAAACGATTGAGGGGGAACACGGGCCCCCCAACGCTCCAGGTTTTTTCACACAGATATGATAGACTATGACAACGCGATACCATAACTCATCGGACCACACGGCCAGGGTGATATTTGTGCGATAAAAATTCGCCGTATGTTATCTCTTAATGGTTAAAACAGATCCGGATTGTTTGTCCAATGGATGGGGAAACAATGATATCTGAGCACCGCCTGTGTGCATCTGCATCGGAGCGCTGGAATCCAGGAACTGACAACATTGGACCAATATGAAGGCTTTTGGCACCATTTCAAACCAGAAAGTCAAGCGATTGGTCGCTATCGGATATCGCATGAAACAGAACTCGGAACGTGTTCTTAGTGCTTGTCATGCATAGTTGAATCGAGGTTAAGTGACTTGATATTTTTATAGCTTACAAATGTTCTGGTTGCGTATGTGAAGCCTGGGTAAGACGAATAGATGCACTACTGATTCCCTTTGTAACAGTGCTTTGGCACGTTGACCTTCAAACTGATGGATATTCAAAACCGTGCCACGTGTCTGGGGTTGAATATCGGGAGCCAAATGTCGGTGCTTTTGCATGGAACAGTGGAGAGCGTCGTGACATTATAGCTAATACAGCGACATCGAAGCTGAAAACAGCTGATCCCAGCCAGTATCGAATTAATGCAGAAACAATGGCAGTATGTCATTTGTTTGCGCTTTGTCAGGATGGGTAATCCAATGGTGTTTCATGCCGCAGTTTAAAAACATTTGGGGGGGCCTACAAATTGGCGTTTTTTGTTGAAGGGCCTATACATTGGCGTTTTTAGCTGAAGGGCCTATAAAATGGCGTTTTTGTTGAAGGGCCTATAAATAGGCGTTTCTTGCTGAAGGGCCTATCAATGGGCGTTTTTTGCTGAAGGGCCTATAAATGGGCGTTTTTTTGCTGAAGGGCCTATAAATAGGCGATTCTTGCTGAAGGGGCCTAAAAATAGGCGTCTTTTGCTGAAGGGGCCGATAAATAGGCATTTTTAGTTGAAGGGCCTATAAATAGGCGTTTCTTGCTGAAGGGGTCTATAAATAGGCGTTTCTTGCTGAATATCGTTGCGATTTGTTTCATCATGATTGTCATCACCAACATCAACTATCATCATCACTACTACATTCATAAACATCCTCGTCTTTCAGTTCTCTTTCTAAGGAAGGGGGGGAGTGAGGTAGCCTAGTGGTTAAAGCGTTCGCTCGTCACGCCGAAGACTCGGGTTCTATTCTCCACATTGGTACATTGTGGGAAGCCCATATTTCTGGCGTCCCACGCAGTGATATCGCTGGAATATTGCTAAAAGCGGCGTAAAATTTAAGCCAAACTCTCTGACTCAATATTGAGGAAAGGATCATTCAGTCTTGAGGTGGATTGGTGGGAGAGGGTGCGTCCGAGGTTTTCGAAATAGAAAAAACATCCATGAACGTTTGTCCTATTTTTTTATGGCCCATAACCCGTTTAGTCTTTATGATCTTCTCTGTATGATCATAAGAAATACAAGTCCTTTATATTTAATCATAAAACGTCCATTAAATCACGACCCCCACTTCCTCTCTAATGTAAACGGACGGTCCTTACAAATACAAGGCACGTACCACGTAATCTATCCGACCTACATCTTCACCGCGGATGCTGACGTATCATCGTACCTTACGATAACACGTGATAAAATGTTTGTATTACGTATAACATCATCAGCAGACTAAACAAGGCTGCACTTGGACTCTGACTTGTGACAAGGCACATGACTACCGCCAGGTGTAGTCAGATAGCAATCTCGGAGTACCTAGCGGTCAGCGGTATCTACACGGCGTACGTGATGCTTCGTAGGTCGGTCACGTGCTGACCCTGGCCTTGACCTTAAATTTTTTCAAGTCTACTATGATTGATATCTGTGCTGAAATGTATCCCTATATGATCGCTCATTAGACATTAATGTAGGTATTTCATACCGCCTTTAGCTATGTGTACCGATAAAAGGAAAATAGTTTCATAGCCGAAGGTTGAATGAAGACAGAACTGTAACATAAAGCCGGAAACGCTGAAGGAAGCAGTGTTAAAATATGTATCACATCATCTCATAACAAACTGAAATCAACCAAAAATCAATACGTTCCACAAACCGTGTTGTGCAATGGTAGCATCTGTTACCACTGATATGGTCACAGCTTTCATCTCTGCTTGACCTGTTTTAATTAACTGACAATATGAGACAATAAATACGACAAATTCGTACATTCCCTATAGCTCACCTGGATATTGTTCATTTACATTTATAATTAATCATTTTAAGTGAAAGGTGCATCGGCTGCCATCAATCAGAATGTATTCAGGCAAAGGGACAGTGTGTACCCAAAATGGCTACCAAGGTCGCCATGTTTGATTTGTCTAACATAGCTCAATTACTACAGGGACGGCGGGGCAGCTTAGTGATTAAAGCGTTCGTTCGTCACGCCGAGGACCCGGGTTCGATTCCCCCAATGGGTACAAGGTATGAAGCCTAATTCCCGGTGTCCCCCGCCGTGATATTGCTGGAATATTGCTAACAGCGGCGTAAAACCATTCTCATTCACTCACTCAGTACTACACAAATATATAAATATCAAACAGTGAAAGAATTATATATAAAATCAATAAAATAGAACGCGAGTTATTTAATGTTGACTAAGCTCAAGTACAGAATCCTTTTTCAAAATACCGAGAACTTCATAAATCAGTTGTTCTCTGTTGGTTAAAAGCCACGTTAATATCGTTTCTTGGTCTACGATAGGAAATCAGATCTCTGTTCTATGAGCATTTTAATTTACGTTTTGCAGAATTTGCGATACACTAACCACGTCACTGGTGTATACTGGGTTCACGAAAGCTAATTTATCTTTGCTATCCATGCAGTGCCTACCAGACTGTTACTTATACCGTGGTAAACCGCAACCCTTAACATGAGGTCCTCAAACACATCTTACCCGTGAAGATCCGGGTTAGAACTGATCTTCAGTAACCCATGCTTGTAGTAAGAGGCGACTAACGGGATCGGGTGGTCA
>VKKT01003746.1:63653-74741 GCA_008038995.1 Haliotis laevigata | reverse complement strand
GCCGCCATATAGCTGGAATATTGCTGAGTGCGGTGTAAAACTAAACCCACTCACTCACTCCAGTCATCTACCCTTACGGCAAGCATGGATTACTGAAGACCAAGAAATGGTTCCTATACAGAGCGTAAGGGAAACGGCATAGTTAATTGATGAGCGTAATTAAAGAGTCATTTGGTCTCTTCTGAGAAACACGTAAACTAGTCAATCATCATCATCGGGAAAAGTTGCAAATTTATTTCCCAGTTTCTCGTTGCTTTAAGCATATGCAACAAAGTACAAAACAGCAGTAAGCAACACGAGAGTCATTAGTGAACACGGGACCAGCCCGACCCAGTGGCGGGAAATGTGCATATCCCAGCGTGCACACTTCTAGAAGAGCAATACGGCCAGTCTAAACTTGAATAACACACAAGACAGCTCCTTAGAGCTGGTGGATTTTGAGACGGCGTGTACTTACACTTAAAATAGCGCCAAGCAAAGTTGTTCTTCGCCGTAACGCGAGCAGCCAAGTAGAAAACAAAGTTTGAGGAATTTAGCAACTCATTTAACAGATAGATACATGTGTGCCAGGCGGCTCCACCTAACGGGAATGTTCAGAAGATGGTGGTAATGCAGCTAAGAGAGAATTTTAAGTTTAATTACGATTTCTGAACGACTTCCGTAACTAAATGTATCCGATTTGGCCCAGTTCTCTGACTACTGATGTAGGTAGGGGTGTTCAAACCCTCCTTTTTCTCCCCACCCTCTTTTGAAAATTCCTGGATCCGTCTATGCCACGAGTATCGATCTACGAACTTGAAATACGATGACATGCATCAAATGACCCGTGAAGGTCCGGGTTAGAATATTGATCTTCAGTAACCCATGCTGGTCGTAAGAGGCGAGTAACAGGATCGGGTGGTCAGGCTCGTTGGCCTGGTTGACACATGTCATCGGTTCCCAATTTCGTAGATCGATGCTCATGCTGTTCATCACTGGATTGTCTGGTCCAGATTCGATTATTTACAGACCGCCGCCATATAGCTGGAATATCGCTGAGTGCGGCGTAAAACTAAACTCACTCACTCACATGCATCAAATAAGTCAGCGGGCCTGACCATCCGATCCCGTTAATCACCTGCTACGAACAGGAAAGGGATGAAGACCAATTTTAACCCAGTGCTTCACGGGTATTTTGCACCCAATACATGAACAAAATGAAAACGACGGATCTCACCCTCGAAATACCCCTCAATCTACAAACACAATTAGAACAACTGACCTAAATACCCAATATACATGTCCACTATCAAAACGACGAGACACCCAAGGAGTAATGTTACACTTGATGAAAGAAAGGTCACGAAAGTGGAAGTGACCTCCATCACATGACCTTCACCTTAAGCTGATGGAAATGTTTTAAGTCGAGCCAGTTAGTCCTAATGACTCCCACACATCGATGGGAAATCAATGCCACGATGCCTGACACTTTGCCATATTGCAGAATGAGTACAGACCATATCTGCATGTTTACATTCTTCAATCAAAAGTCTTCAATCTAAATAATGAATCACAATATAGCACACTAATTAACCCAGGCTCCACTGCCCGTGTGACCTTTACCCTAAACTGTAGACAACACACTAAGCCTCTAACATTGCTCCTCCATGTCGACACACGACATCAAAAGACAATACCTCAGACTCCTCATGTACGATACAGTAAACTTACTGCTATACCGAACTCAAAGGGACCATGAGTTTCAGTTCGTTATAACCGTAGTTCGTTATACACATTTTACCAGAATGTACGAATGTTCGTGACAGACAATTCTTTAAAAGCTGTTCATGAACGAAGTTTACTGAATATGCGGGATATCATGGGTTATCCGGGGTAATAATGTGATGTGCCTAGTGAGGAGTTTGGCGTTATATAAATGGACACATTATTATTATCAAATTCGTGAAACCAGTGACCGATACTGTGAGCAAAGATCAACGCCATCGCCTACGACGACAAGAAATGAACTAGGTCTACCTGACCACCAGGTTCGCTACACCAGGGCTTGGTCTCCAGACAATCACGTGACTGCGAGCACGAACATCCCATCCGACATGGGTTAATGAAAACCAATTCTACCCTGGATCTTCACGGGTCCCGTTATCTCGGTTATCTGTTATAACATGTGTTACAATTGGGATTACACTTTCCCAGTTAATTACAGATTCTAGTACTTTTGTTAGGTTCCATCCGGGATTCAAACCCACACTCTCGGGTACCTAATCGCCAGCACACAAAATCAGCCATCTAGCCCACTCAGCCACCATTACTCTGTCTGACAACATATAGTCCAGATCGCGTACTTTATGTCCCCTTCTGACAATTGTAATTTGGCACGGATCCCACGGCAGAAAGCTATGACTTTAGGGTTATCTTGGTTGAAAACTGGTGACTGAAAACCTGTACTGACAGAGTGAATACTGTACTAGTGAGTGAGTGAGTTTGGTTTTATGCCGCTTTTTGCAATATTCCAGCAATATCACGGCGGGGGACACCAGAAATAGGCTTCACACGCTTCAGGGAATCGAACCCGGCTCTTCGGCATGAGGCGCGAACGCTTTAACCACTAGGCTACCCCACCGCCCCGAATACTGCACTTCATCAATTTCACGAACGTTTGAAGAGCATCTGGACTAGACAAACCATTGGTTGACCCTGAACATATGGGTTACGATTCAGAACGGAACGAGAGAGTAGGTTTAGTTTTACGCCGCGTTTAGTAACATCACGGCGGGGAACACATACTGTACCCATGTGGGGAATCGAACCCGGGTCTTCGGCGTGACACGCGAACGCATTAACCACAAGGCTTACCCACCGACCCAATTACGGAAAATAAACCAGTAATATAAACTCATCGTTACGACTGGTTGCTCTTCTGACAAACACAGGCGGGTCCCTGATAGGCATAATTTGAAAGTACGAGGTACATATGTGTACTTTAAAAAGACAGTCATGTAATATTTTTTTACTGAAGTGGACGTACGATTCCAAGCCCATGGATCCTCTGATTCCGTCTGTTAGATCTCCAAGGCCAGAAGACTTCCCTGATACGTTCCTTGCCTCCAGTGTACACGTGCGGATATGTCAAAGGTGTATCGCGGCATGGATCAGATCTGTGCACTCTTACAATAACATGTTTTCGTCAAGACGATGCGATCAGACAGTGGCATAAATATCGCAGATAGGAGAATATGGAGTTGGAGGATGTTTATCACTGAAGATGTTCTCATGTGCGCAAGGGACGCGGGGCGCAGAGATAGGGATATACGCTAAGCGTACGAAGGTATCATTATTCATTGTGGGGTCAGGTGGGAACTGTTGGTGGTACGTCAAATGCTGGGGTTAGAGTATATAACACAATCTGATCTCAGATCGTATTTCGAGACAAATTACATAAGAACTCTTCAAAATTATAGGTTTCCTTACTGTGCATATGCTTGAGTAGGTGGATGTAGGACATTTGTGTCGGAAGTAAATTATGTTGTATCAAGCATGCTATTAGTGCCATTTCTATATATACGTGTGTATAACGTAGATCCTTACACAAGGGGGATATTGTGCCGAATCCGGGCCGACGTGTCTGGCCATGTTTTTAGTCGGGAATGAGGGATGTTCTTTTTCAATGCTATCCAGAGATTCCGAGTTAGCTTATAGCTCCACGGCACACATATACACGCACGCACGCGCGCGCACACACACACACGGTGTGCCTGATCTAGTCTCCCGCATTGTTTATTAGCCATCGCGACATACTTGGAATATTCCTGATTGTGAAGTATAATAATATTCACCTCTTCAAGGAAGAAGAGTACAGTTAAGTACACGCTTATAACGAAGTGACGGATGTAACGAAGTGACGGATGTAACGAACTATTCCTTTGGTCCAGGCCACTGGCTGTATATTTTTAGTCGAAATGCATACGCATATAAGTAGCTACGGTTTAAACGACCTGAGGTAAGTGGTCCATCTTGGATTCGTTAAAACCGTCGTTTATTGTTTATTGATAGGACTTTGGTAAGTTAGAGGAAGTTGTTACACGCTGTGGTCTCTGAGATTATCAAACTAAGAGTTGGAAAACTCAATGATCCAGTCTACAACAGCATGATTCCCATAGGATTTGTTGCACTCGGCAATATTCCAGTTATATGGCGACAGCCTGTAAATAATTTAATCTGGACCAGTCAATCCAGTGATCAATACCATGAGCATCGATCTACGCAATTAGGATACGATGACATGAGACAACCAAATCATTGAGCCTGACCAGCCGATCCCGTTAGTCGCCTCTCACGACGAGCATGGGTTGCTGAAGACCACCCAATTCCCCACGTTTCATGGTTCCACGTAAAGGATTGGTTAGTGAAAGATAAATCCGTGAAGTCAACCCAAATACTTGAAAAACATACTCTTCAGTTGGAAACCGCCCGATAGGCAATCTGTCAATGTTGCATAAAGAATATTAATGCTACACGACATTCAAACGTGATAGTTACCTTTAATGCAAAATACATTGATTCATAAATTAATGTCGGTCGCCTCTTACGACAAGCATTGGTAGTACAAGATCCATTCTGACAGGGAACTTCACGGGTGATTCCCACAAGAAAGATGCATGAGGATAGATAGTTCTTCGGCCTTATGTTCTGAGATTACATCTATTGATACAAAATGACATATGTACCAAAATAAGAGTGAGTGGTTGAGTTTAGTTTTATGCCGCTTTTAGCAATATTTCAGCAATATCACGACGAGGGACACCAGACATGGGCTTCACACATTGTGCCTGGGACATCGGACCCGGGTCTTAGGCGTGACGAGCGAACGCTTTAACCACTAGGCTACCCCACCGCCCCTACAAAAGTTGTGAAGATTAATACTTGAACTAAAATTACTTCGAGTTTTAGATTAATGGTCTCAAATGTAATCAAAGATTCCCCGTCATATCTATTTAGAGAGAAATTCAGCGTTTAACGTCGCTCCATTACCAAGCGCATTCGAAATTATCATCTGGTTTATCGCGGTCAAAATGTTCAGATACTTATCTGGTTATTCATCATATCGAGGTCTTACATCTTTAATGCTAATGCTTAAGAACACGATACATATCATGTATCTTATTACTGCCCATCTTCACTCATGCTGGGGCCCGGTTGCACAAAGCTATCTTAGTGCTAAGGTAATCTGACTCGTACACCTTATCACAGACTTCTATATCCGAAGCATAGTCTCTCATACAGACCCTGAAACAAATATATCCAAGAAAGCCCATGCAAGTCTAGAATATGTGGCAAGTCTAGATATCTGAAATGGAAGAAAGTCTCTGGGCTCCTTATCATTATGTTTTATAATTATTTGCTATGAACATTTTTTTTCTGTAAAATATGTTCATTTCAGAGACTAGATGTTAGTCTAGCCGTAGCGCTATGATTACTTTACGCAACGGGGCCCAGATGATGTACTACGGTACGGTTCTCGCAGGGCTATGATCTGAGGGCACCTCCAAGAAATATTGCATCAGATGTACTCTGAGCGAACATTGACCGCACCCAAAATAAGGCCCCGTGCGTTTTTGAGCCAATCAGCTTTTAGCTGCCTAAAACGAAGCGGCTTCATGGTTTTACCTCCATATGGGCATAATAAGCCAAATGTAAAGTTACACATACTGTCCATCATTCGATAGTGATTCCTTGTGGGTCTAAAAAAGATTGCGCTCAGAAACGACAGGCTATATGAAATATCCACAGTATGATGGCACAGATATAATTAATTGCAGTTCTGTACTTTTTTAATCCAGTGATACTTTTTGAAAATACAGAAATCAAACAACCGCCTGTACATTTTACCAAAATACAGCAATCAAACACCAGTTTGAATGCTCCGTTCACTCGTACCGAGACTTTACAAGCAGCGATTAGAAACATCAGCTGACATGGCCTCTGGACATTTGTCCTTAAATCTCAGCACAGAGAAGGACGTATCGGTGTAAAATGATTTAATGGGATTGATCTCAGCCTCGCTCTCTAGATATGTGCTTTTGTATCGAAGTAGATCCGTATCGTGTCGTGACCTCACTAACTTGATAACACACTCTCCCCTGAATTACAGTCACAGCCGGAAAATGGCACTATAAACCAATGTGTGCTAGACTGGTTTCCTGGTGTTAACCACTGCGCTCCCTGCGTATGTCATACTGTACGCTGCAGCGAGGGAAACTGGAGACGTGACCCAGTTGAAACTTGTAGACTTACATTCGTCTTAATCTAATTTACAATCGCATGAGCTGAGGAATGTGGAAGTGTGCGAGGAGACATTGATGCCACGAGCTTGAGCATTATATCCATCAAAGGCGAGAAGTGTATGTTAGACACCTGAGCGTGTACCAACGTGATCTCTATGAGAGGACTGACACTTGCTCGCGGGAGATTGTCAAGGTCATGCGTTTTTGAATAACTAATTCCCTGGTTCCCGGGCATTGTCAGGTAAATAATACATCTTAAAAACAATGATATTTTTTGTAATAATCAAGGGCAAGGTTTCAAAGGAAGACCACAACTTCACAGATATATCCACAAGCATGCATCCCTGCAGGTTCAACTAAAGCATTTCGACATATTTTGTTTGTGTTTAAAACGGCACTCACCAATATCATAACAGCGACCATCCTGTGGTTAATATTAAGAGCAAAGATTCACACAGTCGATGTACAAGCTTTACAAAAAGTGACCGAGCCTATTGTTTGTTGGTTTATATCGGCAATATTCCAGCTATATGGCGGCGGCAAGTAAATAATCGAGTCCGGACCAGACAATCCAGTGATCAACACAATGAGCATCGATCTACGTAATTGGGATACGATAACATGTCACTAAGTCAGCGAGCCTGACCACCCGATCCCGTTAGTCGCTTATTACGACAAGCATGGGTTGCTGAAAATCATTTCTAACCCAGATCTACACGGGTTGACCGAACCTGAAAACCTCATTCATTCAATCACCTCTTATAACCTGTAAAGTGTCCTAGGAACAAGCTCTACCCCGGACGCCGAGAAGGGTTTTAACAGATTCCTTAACTGAAAAACTCTACTGAGAGAAGTTGAGATTGTTGAGTGTATTAAGCCACGTTCTATCTCAGGGGACCCGTGAAGGTCCAGGTTAGAAAGAAGCTTCAGTAACCCATGCTTGTCGTAAGATGCGACTAACGGGATCGGGTGGTCAGGCTTGGTAGACACATGTCATCGGTTCCCAACTGCGCAGATTGATGCTCATGATGTTGACCACTGGACTGTCTAGTCCAGACTCGATTATTTACAGACCGCCGCCATATAGCTGGAATATTGCTGAGTGCGTCGTAAAACTTAACTCACTCACACACTCTATCTCAGGTAACAGCCATATCTTGCTGCGGATTGTGGTTTTTCGGAGCTACACAGGTGCACAGGGGCATTAACTGATACGTGCAGCACAAGAAATGTTGGTCTATAGCTGGGTCAATGTTACGGTAGCATCACCAACTGATAGTTAAGATAGCAAATTAAGAGTATCACGACCCACTGTTCGAGTGTTAGTTATTCACGGTGTATAGACACCGTAGTCCTTTAAGTATGTCAGACATTCCGCTAACCGATGGTTGGTGGGTGTGTCGATGATGATAAGCATTTATACGTTTGTAGTAATTATTACAGGTGTGTAGTCCCAGCGAAGGTGTAGAAAATGTTTGTATTTTCACGATTAAGGTAAATGTTTACACCATGACGTCATGATACATACGTTTGAAACAGTTTTGCCTAATGAATCTCAGAAAACATTAATCAGCTGTGAAATATGAATCGTGTTCTAATATCACGAAAGAGGATGTATGTTCCTCCGGGTTTCGACGCAGTTCAAATGTTCAAACGGGTAGATCGTGTACCAGTATATCAGGGTAGTCAAAAATAACCGGGTTAGTGACGTCACGCCGAGCCCCACCACTCCAAACGTAGTAGTCCATTGAATCACGAATTCACAACCGTCTTGAGGACGTAATGATGATAAGCGAATGTTTAAGAAAACAATATAACAATGTGTTTTGTTTCCCATAGTTTATGCTTACCTTAACCAAGACTAGAAGTGGAGCAAGTTTACACCTTACGGGTGTATATAGGGATTGAAACAGTTAAAGGAGTTAAAAGAAGTGTCAAGTTTAAAATTTAAAGATTTTTTAAGCTAGGAGCGTTAACCTGTTTCGTTTGAGGAGTGACCTCTGGTATTCAAATTTAAGTCAGTTGAATCATCGCACGTCTTCGCTAAAGGTTGTTGATGATGATGATGATAATTATGACGAGTAACCATCATGAATAATGGCAGTGATCATAACAATCGTTATATTCGTTTTTATATGTAGTTTACTTATACACATCATAATTATGTTTTCAATATGATATATTGTCATGTTATAAGACATTTAATGTAACCATATATTGAGAAAACAATATCTTATATGAAATCCCAGACATGTCAATTCCGATAAAACGCATAATTTTGGACCATATTCAAAATTCCGATTAAAAGTCGTCACGAGACAAGCCTGGATATGAATACACCAAAAATGCTGAATTTGAAAATAAAACGTTTTCATTGATGAATGCCTTCCGTGTGTTGCCTCAGATTATTTAGAGCAATGATATATTCATGATCCTAAACATGGAAGAAGATGTGATATGACGCAAGCATTTCTCAAAAAAAGGATATTAAAACACCACCGTCCATAACAATAACAAACACGAAGAGAGGAACAAAGGATATATGAAAACATTAGCACGTGCGACTTACCCGCGTGGTTGTCGAAGACGGACGGAACGTGTTGCGTGGGGTAGCGGTTTGTCGCATATCCCAATAACATACTCGTCTTTCCAATGGAATCATCTCCAACAACAACACATTTAATCCTTTTCTCGTTCCTTGCCTCTAGCACCATTTTAATCGTGCTCCGAGCACCTTGTTTTGTCGTCTGTCATAGGCTAGCTAGCCAGCACTCCACAACAATGTCGCTCCTAGCGAGAGACTTATTTAATATACAAGCCTGGCTGTCGTCACGGTGCGCGAGGAAATCCCCTTCCTTCGGTCTCGTGCTAAATTTAGCTGACGACACATCAGCGTGACTGTCATCACGCACGACTGTCCTTCCCGCCCTGTGTACCTTGTGTCGTCTGCTCGTTGTCGTCTGCTTGCGACTCTCGACTGACACACCCAGTGACCGCACGAGTATCTGAACCTGGCTTGAACTATCGCATCTCGTTGCTCTCCTTCCTACCAGAACGAGAGAACCGAGATGTGCTAATGCAAAATGAGGCTCTAGAAGGATGGGTCAGCTACCAGTCGAAATAATTCTTTCAAACGAAGTAACAAAATCCGCAAATGACACCGATATAGATGGACCTATTAAGTTATATTTTCACACTAATGTCCGACATACTTGAAATGAACTCAGAAAGAGAAGGATTATACAATATAGTACGTATTTCAATAAATTTGGCAGGCATGATGTTTAAATTACCCCTCGTCATTCCTGGAGAAGCGCACGCAATGTCGAGCGCTCTTGCATAAGGTAAGATGAACATTTTAAGGTTCCTTATCAGTGTTGGTTGAAAGAGGAGGCTTCCTCATATCGGAAAGACATGTTTAGAAAAAACAGATCTCACTTACAAACAGCATGATTATAAATAGACGATAGGGCTACGTTTCAGCGTATGAGGCCTGGAATGTATTAAGCTGTGATGCACGCGGTAGTATTATTTGTAGGTAAATTCGATATTAATGATGTGTTTTAGTTAGAGCTATTCCGGTTCCGAGAAATATTATTTTCTAAACGTTAGGAACAGCCATATTATCCAACAGTGTATCCTGCCTTTTTAAAATAGATTCGTCCAAAATGTCGGTCAATGGTTTACTGATAACGGCATGGTTTGTTCCAAAGCCAAAAAAAATTAATCGTACCGATATGTTTGAAAGCAATTACAGATCCCCTTGACGTTTGTTTGTTTGACGCTGCACTCAGCAATTTTCCAGCTATATGGCAGCGGTCTGTAAATAATCGAGTCTGGACCAGACAATCCAGGGACATAGTGAGCATCAATCTACACAATGTGGGATACGATGACATGTGTCAGCCAAGTCAGCGAGCCTGACCACCCGATCCCGTTAGTCGCCGCTTACATGTATGGGTTGCTGAAGACCAGTTCTAACCAGACTTTATGGGTTCAGAATACCATTAAGGGTCACTGCCGTTAACTAATGGCGAAAACATTTTATGGTTCCAAGAAACGGATTGATTGGTGAAAGATAAACCCTTGGCGTCAAAAACTACTTGAAGAACATATTTATCAGTTGGAAACCGCCCGATAGGCAATCTGCCAATGTTGAATAGACTATCAACGCTACACAACCTTCAGACACGACAGTTTCCTTTTCTTTAACGCAAAATACATTGATTAAAACATTTAATGTGTAGTGAGCGTCCTTAAATAATTAAGAATGCGTAATAAATGTTGAAACAATTCGTTTCTATGTTAAGGACGGAAAATCTTTAATCCTATTAAACGTAGTAAAACATTGTAAACACCTTTGCAACTCCCGTCAAAATTTTTGTATGTGGTCTGTATCTGGCTTTGTGTAATCCACAAAATGTTTGTGGCTACTCGGATAAAAGACAGATAGTTCTTTCTTTGTGAAACATGTAACAGCTCTGAGATAAAACACGGTCATAAAATTGGTTAAAATGAACTCGAGTGATGGAAAACGCGGAAAGACGTCAATATTCGTCAATTGCCGTCTGCCCGGAAGTCAGCATGAGATATCACCCCAGTCTGCATCGTATGATCACCCAGTCGGGGATTGGCCAATATATTCAATTAATTACCTTTCAGATCTTTGTGTAAAAAATGAACGCATATATTAACCGTGAGGGAAATTTTACAAATATTGTTTACGCTATATGCGATCGGAAAATTGGAAATATACTAGGCACATAAAGAAACTGTGCATACAAAAATTTAAAATCTAAATTTATCA
>VKKT01003746.1:43598-53989 GCA_008038995.1 Haliotis laevigata | reverse complement strand
TGATATATATGGTTTGTTGGTGAGGGTATGGTATAATTGTGTTGATTGGGGTATGATATATAGGGTTTGTTGGTGAGGGTATGGTATAATTGCGTTGGCTGGCGTATGATAAAGGTGTGTTGGTTAATTTTGATATCCACCTGAAGAAGGGGCAAGAACTAGCCCAGAAACGTCATGAGAAACACAAAAAAGTTGTTAGTCATGAAAACATTTATCCACCTGAAGAACGAGCAATGAAACGTTGTGAGAAACAAATATAGAAGTTGTTTATCCATTAGATTTGTCTTGTTTTACTACATCAACTTGTAAATGCCTTTGAAGAATTGTACATACTGGCCAACCACCTTTAACCCAGAATCCATTCACAGGCATTTATACATGCGAGAACGGACATATGATTTGAGTGTGTGAGTGAGTTTAGTTCCACGCCACTTTGGGCAATGTCACCATGAATGGGCTTCACACCTTGTACCCGTATGGGGTATCGAATCCGGGTCTTCGGCTTGACGAACGAACGTTTTAACCACTAGGCTACCCCACCGCCCATCTCTGAAATGAACATACAGCAGAAAGACAGTTCCTTGGTAAACATATAATGAACACGACCTCAGAAACTTCATTTTCACCCACAAATGTAACAAACTAGACGTACTAAATATTGCAGATTTCCTTGGCATGTATTGGATATTTCGGGTCTGTATGACAGACCTGGGCGTTTTTGCGCAATGATTTCCGGTCGTGTATCGTGTTTATTGCACATGCTATTTAAAACATGTCGGACTATATAGTTTTGATTTGATTTGATTGAAACATATTTATTCAAGAGAATGGATTGGGTACAAGTTATGCAAACTTAGTGAAACCCTCTCCTAGTTGATAGGAGATAGACAGGAACTGAATTTCGGGTATATTTTTGGTCTACGTTTAAAACAAATAATGTATTCCCGCAGGAAACTTTGACCGAACTACTTGACCAATCATACACGCATTCTGACTGGTTTTGCGTATTCTCGCAGAAGACTTTCATCGAGTTTTCTTACGGAAAAATGCGAGCGATGTCGAAAGCCTTCGGGAATGGCTAGGGTTCAACGAAACTTCTCGACTGAAAGATACACCACCCGTATAATCTTGACCGAAAACTAAAGGGGTATCGACAAGTCGTGTCGCCTTGGATCCCAGGACGCGTGTTTGGTGACACCGATCCTAAGCTTCAAGAGGGGTGGCGACAGTTTAATCACCTTGATTTCACCGCGGTCACCAAGCCAGACTCGTTTAACATGTAAGGCCAAATTAATGAAACTGGAGGGGCATATTTGTCAATGGATGAAAGTGTCATCGGGTTCTAGTGGTCGTCTACGTGACTGGTAGACTCGACTAACGTGCAGCTGTCCACATAGAAGGCTTTTTTCCGCTGATGAGTCAAGACGGGAACCAGTCGCCGTCTGACTGACCAGTATAAATACCATGCGGCTACGCCGAACGACGACTCTTCCCTTTGATGAATTGGGATGGAACTCGTCCTGGCAAAGAATTTCGCGTGGGCGTGTAGCAGATGAATGAACCCGCTCTACTGTTTAAACAACCTACTACTACTACTACAGAACACATTTCACAATCAGGGATTGTCAATATTTAACTGTCCGGCGTCATACCTACATTTTGTTATGTACGTGACGTAAAGGGTCGTGTTTTGAATGAGATATGGATGGTGTGATACAGGTATTTCTGCTCTCTGTTTACAGTTACCTACCATTTTGTTTGTTCTGCGGACGCTAGACGCTAGCAGAGGACACCCTACCCGTGGCTTTAACTAAAGCCGCCAACTTTCGTAATATTCCTTACAATACTGTACCAAGGGATCAGGAGGTACATTTTGTCACCTTTGAAAACTAACTGAATATTTTCAATCAGATAATGTGTAATGCCAAAAACAATTGTTGTGGTTCCGATTACACCAGTTTCAAATTTATGGTAGGTAGGTAGGATTTTGTTTTTTACATTTATGTTAGAAGCTAAGTACGAACTAATAACACATTTATCAATGTGTAATTGTTTTTTAATCAAGCTTGCAACACTATGTCTACTTTCTCTATCAGAATGACCAATGTCCGTCGGTGACGGGAAAAAACAATGGTATCTGAAAGTTTATTTCATTCATACCGATTTAAGAAAATAAGGTCTGCACCAGAATTCAAGGGTCGGTCGGGTAATCGGAACAACAACATTATTTTGTAGGCCTAAGGTACAATTTATCACTTGTCTAAATGAATTGAACATTTTCAGTGGTCTAGATATGTAGAGGACATATATTATGGCCAATGTACATGAACTGAACATTTTCAATCAACAAGAAAATGTAGATGACATATTTCATCACCTACCGAAGGAATTGAACACATTCAATCAACGTGACAGCTAGATGATGTAGAGGACACAAAATATGACCTATCTATATGAGTTCAACACATTCTAGATAATTTAGAGGACAAATATTATCATCTACATTTATTAAACACGTTCAGTCAACTAGACAGCTATAGATAAAGTAGAGGACATATTTAATTACCAATCTAAACTAATTGAATACTTTTAATGCGCTAGACAGCAAGATAATGTAGAGGACATATTTTATCGCCTATCTAAAGGAATTGAACACTTTCAATCAGTCGGACAGTTAGACAATATAGTGGACATATAATATCTAAATGAATCCAACATTTTCAGTCAGGTACTTAGTGGCATCTGTAATGCACCTCCAACACATAGAGTAGAAGAAGCTATTTTAAAGGCACAATGTCACACCACATTTCACTATAAAATCATAATGCATTTCACTCAATAAAACTATCAGCCCTCAGAGAAGCTAGCATATAATTTATTGCAAAACAATTTACGTATTTAGATGACACTATTAAATTAAAAAGTTGTAATGAATTAATGCAACGTTGCATCAAATCGACCCTCGTGCCATCTACCGGCCGAACATTATTTCAAGCGAACCCCATAGAGTTATGTCCCTTGGAGCGCTCTCTACGAATATCCTATAACGCAACTAGCGATTGAAACCAGTTCGGCAAACACCGACAACACCGCGTGCGACAGTTTTCAATGTACGGAGTAATTGTTTACATTCCATATATGGCAAGTGTTATCTGTTTTGAAGCTGTTCGCCCAGCCTGGTTCCCTGGGTCCGTTGCGCCTGCGCTACGCTCCGAACCAGGCTGCTGTTCGCCTCGAAGTTTCARTTATCGATTTCAGGCAAGTTGTAAGGGATAATAAGTCTTTTGTTGCCTCAATAGCAAGCTAAAGTGAGTACATATGCCCCCAATATATAAAAAATAGGCCAAAATAGTGTCGAAAATGTGTGACAATGTGCCTTTAACCAACACTGTCCACGTCTTGTTTAAGTTGGATAACTCTACATGCTTTAACGCTTCGAGGCTCTCATGATACGTTTCTGCGTTTTCTACCGAAATCGAAAACCCGACGTTCCTGTAGACGATCTTAAGTCGTCTGAACAGAGCAATAACCGTGCTAGTCGTTCGGAAAACAAGGCTCACTGAGCGGATTGTGAGAATCTCAGACTGGTTCATTTCAGCGCTGGGTTTGACGTTCATTTGGCCATCGTTGGCATCCGAAGGCAGAACGTTTCAATGTCCACACAGTTCAATCACAAGACGTCGTGCACGGATAAACAAACGTTAATCAGACGAAACCATGTCAACAAACTGAACCCAGTTTCTAAATACCGAAAATGCTCGGGGTGGTATATATTGGTATTTGGTCCCAGAAATATAGTTATCTTATATGAAAATATTTTCAAACTCGATTCCATAATTTCAGCCTTGAACTGGGGCAATCTAGACTTGACAAATCACTCTAGTGAGTCAGTGAATTTAGTTTTACGCTGTGATATATAATCTTTATAAAGATTGCCATTGTTTTTTTGCTAATTCATTGAGTGAGTATGATTTTACGACGCTTTTAGCAATATTCCAGCAATATCACGGCGGAGGACACCAGATATGGGTTTCACACATTGTATCCATGTGGGGAATCGAACCCGGGGATTCGGCGTGACGAGCCAACGCTTGAACCACTAGGCTATCCCATCGCTCCCAGTTCATTCTATAATTGAGTAAGACTCCTAGTTCATCTATTCTCTGGAGATTGGGAGACCGACTAGGGCGGATCCCATGGTCTGGGGTACAGTTCTCATCGATTTTCAATCTCAAGCTACCGCTCACAGGTGACTTTGATCGTGACCTTGACAAATTGACAGGATGTTTGTCTCGGGCACACTCGGTAATGTCCGGATCGATAGTTCCGATTGACATCGTGTTTGATCGTCTGGAGAAATTGTTACACCGACGCAACATGTCGAGCTTTTCCGAATGAGCATACTGTGCGACATACGGGAAATTGAAATAATCATATAGATTACAGATGGCGTTAAAGGGGCAAGATATACAGTGTGTTATTATTAATAAGTGATTTATGTTTTATATGAGCAACCAAACGCCAAATTTTAATAAAATTTTACATTAGTTGTGTGCAAATTGGCTTCGAAATTTGGCTTTGTGTTTCAGTCATATTTCACATTATACGCACTTTCAATAGTATATCAAAAAGACTTGCTATTACGGAGTCTAATATTATTCAATCATATTTTAATTATGGAATGCGAGATGAGGGTGGGAATGTGAGAAAATATCGAATTTGAACTAAAATGACTTCTATGAACGAGTATCATTGTGTAAAAAGAACCCATGGAATATATCTTCAAAGAATCCATCGCTG
This sequence comes from Haliotis laevigata, assembly GCA_008038995.1. Classification (NCBI taxonomy): domain Eukaryota; kingdom Metazoa; phylum Mollusca; class Gastropoda; order Lepetellida; family Haliotidae; genus Haliotis; species Haliotis laevigata. Next base: position 49,189 of record VKKT01003746.1, on the reverse strand, counting down.
CACACTAATGTCGCGACGCAAAGACAGCCGTGAACTAGTCTTCGAAGATTTAATGGAGAAGTGATCCAATTGTTACGTACTTGTGGTTTCCCCCGTGGCCAAGTGGAAACAGTGTCTGCCCGGAGATGGCGTTGGATCGATCCCGACCGCGGTATATTCACCAAAAAATTGTGGCGTCACGTTTATTTACGGTCGTCAATGAACGAGATGATATGTCAACAGGAAATTCACCACGCGTCACTTCCGGTGGATAAGCCGTCTTCTCAGCCACATGTGTGAAAGGATATTACGTTCCTACGATACGTAGAATCACATTCGCCATACAAAAGTATCTGTCGTGCTGCTTTAACAGAAATGTTATGTTTTGCTTAAAAAAATATCATGTGTTGTTTGATTAACATAACGGATTCCAGTATTTACTGCTTTTGAACATATGTCACACAAAACACGCACAGCTGAATACATTGGTAACAAACGCTGGTGGGAATGCAGCTATGAATTATTAAAAAAACAGCATGTTGTGGAATATATCATACATCATGTCATGTATATGTATGTAGATACAAAAAGCGAGAATACATCAATTCATGTTTTAAAACACGATGCATTTTTAAACTGAAGATGAATTCGATAGATTTCCAGGATCCAAGAAGTAATGTATGTGAGTGAGTGGATGGGTGAGTAAGTGAGTGGATGGGTGAGTGGATGACAGATGTATCTACAGATGTTTCTACAGATGTTATAACACAGCTGTCTGAAACGTTTACGTCGGTTATATCATAGCTGTATCACACATGTACAACGATTATATCACAGCTGTATCATACATGTACCACAGTTATATGACACATGTATCATATATGTACCACGGTTATATCACAGCTGTATGATACATGTACCACGGATATATCATAGTTGTATGATACATGTGCCACGGTTATATCGCAGCTGTAATAATACATGTCCGTTGGTTATATCACAGCTGTATGATACATGTACCACGGTTATATCACAGCCATATTATACATGTATCACCTTTATAACAAAGCTGTATGATACACAAGCAAGGGTTATTCAATATCATACATAAACCGTGTGATATACATGTACCACAGCTGAGTGATAAAGATACAAAGGTGGTATAAAGCAGCTGTATGATACACGTACCAAGGTTTCATCAAATGTTTCATGTATGATACACGGTACCCGGTTATACCACAGCTGCACGATACATCTACACGGTTCTACCATTGCTGTGTGACACATGTACCACAGTTTTATCACAGCTGTATGATACATGTACCACGGTTATATCACATCTGCATGATACATGTACCATGGTTATATCACAGCTGTATGATACATGTACATGGATATATCACAGCTGTATGATACATGTACTCGGTTATATACCAGCTGTACGATACATGTATCACGGTTATATCACTGCTATATGATACATTTATCACGGTTATATCACAGCTGTATGATACATGTACCACGGTTTTATATCACAGCTGTATGATACATGTACCACGATTATATCACAGCTGTATGATACATGTACMCCACRCCTTTATAACACTTGTATGATACATGTACTACGGTTATATCACAGCTGTATGATACATGTACCACCTTTATAACACACCTGTATGATACACAAGCCAGTGTTATATCACATCAATATCATACATAAACCACGATCCTGTCACAGCTGTATGCGACAAGTACCACGGCTGACATATAGTTGCACATTAGATGTATAATTACTCTATATCAGCCGTCAGTCAGTTTTTGTGAACGTTTAACAGTTGCCTGGCAACGGTTCAGCAACACAACAAGTGGTCCATAGTGGGAGTATTTTGAGGACAACAGCTGAATAGGAGAAAAATTCGTCAAATGTGTAAACTTAGCATGGGGCATTACACAGTCAGACAGGTAAATAGTACGGACGTGAGTGAGTGAGTTTAGGTTTAAGCAGCTTTTAGCAATTTTCCAGCAATATCACTGCGGCGGACACAAGAAATGGGCTTCAGACATTGTACCCATGTGGGGAATCGAACCCGGGTCTTCGGCGTGACGAGCGAACGCTTTAACCATTAGGCTACCTCGCCGCCCAATACGAACATGAAAGGCAGATGTATAATATAAGCCATTATAACTGTGTTTCCTTACATTCCCCAACTTTAGTAACACAATACATGCAAACATATTAGGTCTTCCACGTTTCATAGTCAATATCGCCTGTATCGTCAGGGACATCCGATCAATCATCAGGCGGAATGCAGACGACAGTCACATGACCAGGTACGCAGACGACAGTCACCTGGTCTGAGTCGCACGCTAATTACCTTATAAGGTATGTTTGTTGTACTTGTATATCACTCACGTACCACGTACAGTCAAACGCGATCCTATCCACACCCACAATCTGGTATTGCTGACCCCGCTCGTGTCACTGGGCACGTACAGTTGGCCTGGTTTATAGGACGTGATCTGTCGGGCCTGATTCATTCAGTGTTACCGGTCTCGGCGGACGGGCAATGTCCATACATGATAAGAAATTAAAACATGATGTGCCACTTGCTCACTTGACTGATAACGATGCCATGTTTAATTAACTGGGAAGATAAAGATTGCCATTGTTTTTTTGATAATTCATTGAGTGAGTATGATTTTACGCCGATTTTAGCAATATTCCAGTAAAATCACGTCGGGGGGCAACAGAAATGGGCTTCACACATTGTACCCATGTAGGGAATCGAACCCAGTTTTGGGCGTGACGAGCGAATGCTTTACAACTAGGCTACCCCACCGTCCCGCTAATTCATTGAGAGGGATCTCAGTTCGTATTTTATCCCCTCCCCCTAAAAATAAATAAACCAATACAAAAACAACAATCTAAACCAAAGACAACAACAAACGATTAACTCAAAGGAGACAAATATGACAAAATAAACCCCAAACAATGACAAAACTGCAATCATATTATATATTCCAATCTCATTAAATTCACACTGTAGGCCAATGAATATCCGGGTTAGAATTGGTCTTCAGCAACCTATGCTTGTCGTAAGAGGCGATTGAAGGGATCGGATGGTCAGCTGTTGATCACTGGATTGTCTGGTCCAGACTCAATTATTTACAGACCGCCACCATGTAGCTGGAATATTGCTGAGTGCGACGTAAAACAACGAACCAACCAATGAATTTTCGTTTTCTCTTCTGCTTCATTTCATTTACACTGAAGATCAATGGTAACCTGCAAACAAACCAATGGTCAACAACATGAGCATCGGTTCTAACCTTCGTGTACCAATGAAATACAAAATCAGCTGTATCCAATCATACACAGGTGGTTAAGGGCGAATATTTGGAGCAGTTCTTCCCTGATAACAACATTTTATAACGCTTCGACAGCTTGATTAAATGAAGTGCCTTGAAAATCCCTTACCTACCACAAAAATGCATTAAGGATGTACAGTAAATTTCCAAGCTTTGTGTAAGGTTGCATTCAGGAAAATCCCAGCTATCACCGTTGTCTGTAGAGAAGCAGAACTGGAGAGAGTGAGCGAGTATGTTATACGCCGCTTTTAGCAATACCTATCGAGGATGAAAGCTCGAAAACGGCACAACACTAACCATTCAACTTTGGCACAAAGATAGTTCGATAATTACTCTAAATGTTGGTGTACTTGGTTTTTCGTTTATACAGCAATGATACCTCAAACTTTCGTATGTTTAGTTGTTTATGCATCTTTCCGGAAACGTAGCCGAAGCTACACATTGTTTTTCAGGCTCATGGGCTTGTATAATGACGGAATGGAAAGATAGCTGGTGGAGTTACGCACATATGTCTTCTATTTTACAGCATGAATTTTGGAGACAATGTGGCCTATACAAATATAGATATTGACAATTTTCGTACTCCTAAAAAATAAAAAACCCTCTCCTCTCGCGTGATAAATCGTTCACTTCCTGCTATGAAATATTTCAGTCCTACGGTGTGACAATGGAATGTCGCCAAGTTTGATTTAAATTATTATCAAGACTAAGCAAATATTTTAAATGCTTCTCACTTTTCCATGCCTCTGAATGTATAGTGAATGATTACACAGATGTTCAAAATTGTAATATATCACAATTGCCTACCTTTTATCATCACTATAATATTGGCCTTCAGGCTGACTATATGAAATTAGTTAGAAGTTAGACGAACACAAAGAAAACTCTGTACATTCTACAAAATTGTTAATATGCAAGCTCCTGATTACCTGATAGATTTACTTCCACCGTTTATTGAAACCATTTCCGGAAACAACTTGCGTAACAAATCAGATTTGGCTATTCCTAAATTTCGCACCTCAATTCTCCAAAAGTCATTTATTTATGATTCTGCAAGTTTATGGAATGCTCTCTCCTCTACAACAAAATGTACAAATTCATTATCATCGTTTAAATCAAACTTATCTGAAAAAAATGACAAAGTTCCAAAATATTTTCTATTCTGGTGAAAGAAAGACAAATATACTACACTTGAAGTTAAGACATTCGTGTAGTTCATTACATGCAGATCCTGTTCCGTGTTAATTCATCAGAGAGTAGAGCTTGCAATTGTTATGCTCCGGTGGAAGATGCTAACCATTTCTTTTTAAAATGTCCAAAAACATTTAGCTTTCGTTTTGATCTGAAGCAAGACTTTGAACTATCAAAAGTTCACTTAGACATTGATACCATTCTTTACGGCAACACTGCTCTGCCAAATACTATGAATGAAAATATCTTTAGACATGTGCATGAATACATTGTCCGAAGTAAGCGCTTCGATTAATGAATAATATGTCCTAATATTATTATATTCACTCATTGCGTCCATTCATTATTGCTCATGTTTCTAATGGGAGCGGGCGGTAATAAGTTGTGCCCAATCCCTTTCAACATTGAATAAAATATGTTCAAACAAACTATATGAAATCAATTCAGTTCAGTATATGAGTGAGTAAGCGAGTTTAGTTTTTCGCTGCTTTTAGCCCTATTCCAGCAATATCACGACTGGAGGCACTAGAAATGGGCTTCACACATTGTACCCGTGCGAGGAATCGATACTCAAATGTAGGTTTGGTTATCGATGTAGATCATAGAGATCGATAATCATTTACGAAATATCTATCGATTGCCAAAAATGTCTGAAAGTTGGAAATATCCATCGATTGCCAAAAATGTCTGAAACTTGGAAATATCGATCGATTGCCCAAAATGTCTGAGACTTGGCAATGGTATGTTTTGACTTGGCAATGGAATATTTAACTTGGCAATGGTATGTTTTGACTTAGCAATGGTATGTTTTAACTTGGCAATGGAATATTTAACTTGGCAATGGTATGTTTTGACCTGGCAATGGTATGTTTTGACTTGGCAGTGGTAAGTTTTGACTTGGCAATGGTATGTTTTGACTTTGCAATAGTATGTTTTGGCCTGCTAATGGTATGTTTTAACTTGGCAATAGTATGTTTTGACTTGGCAATAGTATGTTTTAACTTGGCAATGGTATGTTTTGACTTGGCAATGGTATGTTTTGACTTGGCAAT
>VKKT01003745.1:60942-71626 GCA_008038995.1 Haliotis laevigata | reverse complement strand
AACCCGCGACCTTCCGCTCTCCGGGCGGACGCTCTAACCACTACACCGCGGAGGCGGTCGATCAGGTGGTGAAGCTTGGTGACTTTGTTGATGCACGTTATCTTATTCAATTTGCGGGTGGTGGGGTAGCCTAGAGGTTAAGCCTTCGCTCGCCACGCCGAAGACCCGGGTTCGATTCCCCGCGTTCGTACATTGTGTGAGGCCGTGATATTGCTAGAATAGTGTTAAAGGCCGCGTAAAACTAAACTCACTCTCTAGCTATTCCAGTTGTGCAAATCTATGCTCATAAAGTCCATCATTCGATTGTTCCGTCGATATGACGATCATTTCCAGACCGACATCTTATGATTGCAATATTGGCGTGTGTGTGGTGTTCAACTAGAAGGAAACAAACACTAAACATTATCGGAAACATGATTGTTTACATACCTGTTTTGTTGAACACCCCTGGTAGTACATGATTTGGTTAGTTTGAGGAACATGGTAGCTGTATTCGAGACATTTCTGAAAGAGAACATATTCATTAGTCAACCATCTTGCGTCTTTGGACGGTGTGTGTTACTCAACACAAGGTCTGTTCAACGGACATACTGGTATAACATTAAAAACTCTCAAATCGAGTCAACAACAGCAACAAACAGAAACCCTGTCATACAGGGTCTTCATTATAGAATAATCCTTGAGGTTCGAGTGAGTTGCCAAAAGTATCTGGGTGTCTGTAAATGGTTTGTTTACACTCGTTAAGTCCTTGGAACATCAACATTTAATCATGTCGAGTTACATGTACTTCGGCACCTTGAATCAAAGATATTTTAGAGCATAGCGCAGATGCGAATTCTGTTGAACCCGCATATATCGTCTTATACGGTTATCGTGAGTTTGCTATGTAAATAAAACATCATGATGGTATTGGAAGCGAATCTTTACAGAACAGTCGTTTTGAAGGGTGGCCAGTTTGTAGTCGTTGCCAGTTTAATTCAATTCTTTTGAATACCAATTTTGTTTAAGTATATATGATATGCCACGGTGAAGGAATGAGTTTTACGCCGTTTTCAACATTATAGCTGCAATATCACGGTGGAGACACCAGAACTGGGCTTCACACATTGTACTCATGTAGTCTTCCGTTAATATATACATAATTATGATAAATATGTACATTGTACGATTCTCGTATTTTCAAGTCTGTGATTTTGTGAAATTGTGCAAAGTGTCGAACACCTTATAAGGTGTGACAGGAAACGATCTTACTTATTTATTTAAAGAATCAGACCCTCAATTCGACTATCTTTGTACATTCGTTACTTGTAGGGTCAACAGATATAATCCGTATAGGAGAACAATCTATTGTATCAGGTACCAAAGCCCAGTATAATTTTATCTGTTTCGTCGAAGTAAAGACGAGATTATCCTGTTAGTTGTTTGGATTGACCCGGGTGCGAAGTAGATGTCGTGACTGTGAGGTGTCAACATGTCGTGACTGTGAGGTGTCGCGACTGTGAGGTGTCGAAGATGTCGTGACTGTGGGGTGTTGCAGATGTCGTGACTTTGAGGTGTCGCAGATGTCGTGACTGTGAGGTGTCGAAGATGTCGTGACTGTGAGGTGTCGCAAATGGCGTGACTGTGAGGTGTCGCAAATGGCGTGACTGTTGGGTGTCGCAGATGTCGTGACTGTGAGGTGTCGCAGATGTCGTGACTGTGAGGTGTCGCAGATGTCGTGACTGTGAGGTGTCGCTAATATGTACGTACATCGTATCGTCCACAATGACTGGCTGCCTTACACTGCGTGGGGTCAGAGGTCGCAGGGCATGCGTAACACACCGTAGTTGGAAATAGATTTGCTGGGAATAAATAATTGGTTAAATAAGTCATGTGATATTTGTTTACATTTGTTTTGTATCAACATCAGTTTGCGAGCTAGTATATGTAATGATGGATTCTTGACACAGAAATAAATATTTATGCTGTTTCATCCTAGACAGTATATAATTGGGTGAGAGAAGGCTTTCTGAAGATTGATAATGACAGCATCATTCCATTCTGTGCAAAAATAAACTACATTGAAATAATAATTTCAAATTGCATCACCCATTACAAAGGGTCTGTGTTACAAAAGGTCCGTGTTACAAAGGGTCTGATTTACAAAGGGTCTGAGTTACAAAGGGTCTGTGTATTACTGTGTTACAGAGGGTCTGTGTTAAAAAGGGTCTGAGTTACAAAGGGTCTTTGTTACAAAAGATCTGAGTTACAAGGGTCTGTGTTACAAAGGGTCTGTGTTACAAAGGTTCTGAGTTACAAAGGGTCTGAGTTACAAAGGATCTGTGATACAAAGTGTCTGTGTTACTGTGTGTTACAAAGGGTCTGAGTTCGGGATACAGGATATTCATTTTCAGGAACTTCGAGTAAAGTTATTGACATAAAATAGAGCAAGTGTCCAAAACATTCGTTATATCTGTTCGTAATGCCCTATTACTCTATAAAACGCAGTATCTTCGACGAATGCTAATCTTGGAACGAATGGTCACACTTAGTATGTATATTTTAAAATTCACTTCAAAATATTATCATTGCTGACAAGAAAGTCGGCTAGTTATGTATGTGATCCCCTCACATTTGCCGCCGCAGAGACGACTGTTGCATCTGTCATGATCACAGCAGGCTTCACAGACAACAGGGTCTAAACCGACGGTGGCCTTCCGTTTGGAATAGGAATTGCATATCTGGAAGCAAAGCACATAATTTAATATCTCAATACTAACAAGAATTTTCAATATTTTAAGACATCATCTTTGTAATTTATCGATTAAGTTAGAGGAATCATTATTTTTTAGATGAGACAGAAAAGGGTAAAGCAAATTGTAAGCTGAGTATTATATTACGCCGCTCTGAACATTATTTCTGTTCCAAGGCGTCGTGTCAGATTGACGTGTCATAACCATGACGACGTGGATGCGTGGACATCCCTGAGGACGAGACGGAGTGGGAATGGTCAGTAGGGTAATGTGTGAGTGAGTGAATTTGATTTATCGCCAGGCTGAACAATATTTCTGCTCTACTGCGTCGTGTCAGCTAAATATGGAAAGGTCAAAAGGAGTCATGTTTTCGACATTACCACCTGCGAGCACAGATAAGCACTGACAGACCTAGAAGCATAATGTCCAACTTTTGTTTGTTGTTTAACGTCGTTTTTAGCAAGACAGGGGACACCAGAAGCGGGCTTCACAAATTGTACACAATGTGGGGCATCGAACCCGGGTCTTCGGCGTGACGAGCGAGCGCTTTAACCATTATGCGACCCCACAGGGGCGTGTCACGCTTAGAAACAGCGTTGGAAAGACATATAGGTGCATAGACCCTGCCCTAGTACTATATAAAAGCACTTTTACATAGTACTAGGGTAGGGTCTATATACCTATATGTCTTTCTAACGCTGTTTCTTAGCGTGACACGCCCCTGTGTGCGACACCACTGTCTCATTGGAGGTGAGGCGAGGTGAAATTGGGTTTAACGTCGTGCTTGAGAATATTTCGCTCATATGACGACGTGCATGCGTGTGTATGGGTTTGTGCGGCTGCTTGTACTAGCCCAGACTTAAGCTGGTTTTATAGTGCTAGCCCACTGAGGTACCATGCCGCAGTGAAGCATGAATACCCCCACTCAGACACATTATACCGACTCCGAGTCGACCAGTCATTGTTGTATCGATTAATGCCGAGCGCCAGGCAGGGACCAACAAGTACCATATTTTAACGTCTTTTGGTATGACGCGGTCGGGGTGCCCCATTGGAGAAATGAGTACAACTTACTGTCTTGTTCTGACAACCAGATCGGTAGCTTGTCTGACCTTTAACGGTAATGTATTTCTGAAGATAGCACATCTGTAAAAAGACAATAATACCTTAACAATAAGCTATACAGCGGGTAGACAAAACTGTGGTTTGTGATGTATATATGTTACAGTCAATGTCTACAATCAGACAATGTGTACAGTGACTGAAATAACCAGTCAATATGTACATTGCCTGATTCCCTCAGTGAGTGTGTACATTGTCTAACATTTCCAAGCATTGTGTACGGTTTAGTCTCTATTCGCCTACATCTCAATTCGCCTACAAAAACAATGTAGGCGAATTGGGATTAGAGAATACACCCCTACTCTTATAATGAACCTGACTCAGAGAGTCTTGATCGACTGTTGTTATAAGGATATGTAGTTGAGTAAACAGGATTAGTGCATCCACTGAGAAGTTAAAACAGGGTTAAAATATAATGACAGGGATTAATGCATGCGATGATGAGATGTAGTTAATTTCTCACTGTGAAATACTAAGTTGTTATAAGGATATGTAGTTGAGTAAAGAGGATAAGATCTGTTGTCACAAGTGACAACCTCAAGGCTTGCGCATGATTGTGTTTTTTAAAATAATTACAAACAAATAGAGACAAAATTTAAGCTTTTAAGACAGAGACTTCAGACGGCCGGCAATTCCTGGTGGTAGACGACGGTGATGACAAACAGGATTCTAATCTTCAATCTTAGATATTCGCCACTTATTTATTCAAACAGAACGAAACCCATGCTAATCTTGTCTTCACAATGATCCCTGTTCAACAATCAGTCAAGCTGATCAGTCAACACACTGTTCAGTTCAGTTTTTGAGATACATTGCAGTCTAACCATGAAATATGGCATTATAGATGTTGGAAACATGTATACCTAAACCCGAATTTGTTTTAATTTAACGCCATATTCATATGCAGATAATCAGCAGACTATTGTGCATGTAAATGGATGGCTCACGTCGAAAACATATTCATATATATTTCAGAGCCTAATTACACATTTTAGCTGAATAAATGAATGATTTGCGTTTTACGCCACCGTTAGCAATATTCCAGTAATATCACGACAGTGGATACCATAAATGGGCTCCACACGTTGTACACATATCGAACTGTAGGGCTTTCAGCGTGACGAGCGAACGCTTTAACCATTAGGCTACCCACTGCCCCTCAAATCGAGTGACTTAGTCGCTTTTGACGCTGCTATGAACAGTGAGTGAGTGAGTATGGTTTTACGCCGCTTTAAGCAATATTCCAGCAATATCACGACGGTGGACACCAGAAATGGGCTTCACACATTGTCCCCATGTGGGGAATTGAACCCGGGTCTTCAGCGTGACAAAGCTACCCCACCGCCCCTGCCATGAACTTTATCTCAGTTATGTGATGTTTCAATTTGGGAGGAAATCCCATAGCAATACAGGTCTATCACAACAAAGCTTCTGACAAACTTCGAAACATACCTGTAATCAGGGCTAACCGGGATTTGAACACAGAATCCAAAGTTCCTGGTGCGCCTAAGGGACGCAACTCTGCACATGGCGGTGTCTGATAAAACTAGACCACCATTCTACCTGCATGGGTGGGTGGTTTAACGCCAGTTTCAACAGCTCTGACATGGCGTAGTCTCGTCAACGAGAGTACGTAAAGTCCTTTATATGAAAATACTCTTGTTTCTCATTACCGCCAGACCCAAAAATTCGAATCGAACCTAAGATTTTGTTTACACTAGACAAAATGCAACTTTGACTCTCAAAATGTGCCTGAATTTTTCACACTTCTATGTTTTGAGTTTCTATCGGAGAAAAGGTGTAAATTACGTCAGGAATCAAGGGGTTTGGGACATAAAATAAACTAAATTGTAAAAAAAAATCCGCCTGCCCGACCCATTTTATGAGTGATGAAAAACAGGAATATTATTTAAGTGGCCTTAGTTTAATGTTGTGGGACAGCAGGATACCTAGGTACGACAGATAAAAGTGGTAGTAGCTTTAGAAGTACACAGAGCGTCGTGTTGAGAGCCGTATCGTTCCAGTGAAAGACGGTGGTGTGGTAGCCTAGTGGTTAAAGCGTTCGCTCGTCACGCCGAAGACCCGGGTTCTATTCCCAACATGGGTGCAATGTGTGAAGCCCATTTCTGGTGTCCCCCGCCGTGATATTTCTGGAATATTGCTAAAAGCGGCGTAAAACTAAACTCACTCACTCACTTCAGTGAAAGACTACCTGGTGATCGGGGCACTTGATTATGGACGGACAGGCGGTGTCGTCAACACCTGGGATGTCACAGACGTAGCACCACGTAGTGTCAGCTGAAACCAACATGTATCAAAGAATGAGCGCTAACACGTATCTCCATCTTAGATTATCCTTCGTCCAGATTTTGATGATATACTCATGGAAACAAATAAGGGAACACATGAAAGTACAAGTGTTCATTTATTCTTATCCAGCTTTCTTCACAATGTTTGTATTGCACTGTGGGTGAAATTCGGGAAATAAATAAAGTAATACTTGTACTTTCATGTGATCCCGTATTTGTTTCCATGAGATGAGTACATATACCGTTGACTACATCCCCAAATACTCCCTAGTTTACTACCGTTACCATTGCTCTCGAATGCATGATTGTTGCCAATTCGTCGTTGGAGCGAGCCGATGGGGAAGCCTAGTTGTTAAAGTGTTAACTCGTTACGCCCAAGACCCGGATCCGATTCCCCACATGGGTACAATGTGTGAAGCCCATGTCCAGTTTCCCCAGGCGTGATATTGGTGAGATATTGCTAAAGGCGGCGTAAAACTAAACGGAGCCATGAGGTTTAAAGCATTTCGTGGTCTTTATACCAACCATTGATGATAATTTTTACTTTGTATTTTAATATAACCAAATCTATGGAGAGTGAATTGCTTTAAGCCTTCGTGTACAGCCCTGCCATGTCAGCTGAGTACGGGATTTAAGTGACAAGGCCGAGGGCCTTTTTTGCACTTTTCATCCGACTAATAGGGGCGCTTACACCCATTGTAAAACCTACACGAATCATTGGAATACTGGCAGACCAAGGATCATAGTCGGGATAAATCTGAGATTCTAATCCTGACACGACAAAGGGATGTAACTCTTGTGACTTGAGACATCACTGCGGGATATTCCCCACTTGAGACATCACTGCGGGATATTCCCCACAAATATTGGTACAATGTATGTAGTCAGTCTATAGTTGCCCCACGGTGAGATAGCTGGAATACTGATAAAAACAATAATCACTCTCCAACCTATTCCCATGAAACCTGGGGCGGTGGGGTAGTTTGATTGTTACGCCGAAGACCTGGGTTCTACCCCCCATGGGTACAATGTATGAAGCCCATTTCTGGTGTCCCCCGCTGTGATATTGCTGGAAAAATGCTAAAAGCGGTGTAAAATCACACTCTTCTTGTACATAGGACTGACTGGGGATCGTAACGCTAGGGGTTTTTAATTCTTGTACACATCATTGGTGTAGCGAGGGCAATACTGTCAATATAATAATTTACCTACCTTTTCGTTTTCAAGTTAACGAACAGGTGTATGTAAATAATAAATGAATACATGAATACGTTTTGAGAGGGAGAGGGCTCCCTTTTTGTACTTCTGCAGATACAAGTTTTAAATAGTACCAGTTTAACACACTTGAGTCTCATACTAGTCGGGTTTAGCATAGGTCCTTGGCACATGCTCTGTTTCAGATTCCACACGGGGTACACCAGTAGACACAACGTTCTCAGGACGAACTCAGCAATATTCAGCTGAATGACGGCAGCTTGTAAAAAATCAAATGACTGTTGTTGACGACAACGATTCAGTTAGCGGGCTACGATGGTAGGTTTCTGCTCAGACACCAGGGGCTCCTTTCAAGAAGCAATCTTTACTAAGGTTAACCTTAACTCCCATTCTTTAACATTGCACTAAAGTTACCTTAGTGACTTACGATCACCTTAGTGCTTTGTGAAAGAAGAAGGCCCAGGGCCCCGATCCACAAAGCGTTCGTAACACTACGACCTGTCGTAGCTCTATAGTTTACGAACTCTTTGGGGATCGGGACCCTGATCCAGTTTGTCACCTCATACATCCACCAAATGTTGCTGGAGAACGTTTGTCACCCGGAATGTCCATGGCATCAGAGTTCTGTTGTTCTATCATTCAATAAGATATAACCTGTAGGTTCAAAATAATAAATGATTACTTACTGATTTGGAAGAGCGCAGTTAATCCAATGAAAAGCAGCAGCCGTGGATTCTGCGTGAAGATGATAAAATTAATCCCTTGTCCACCACATATACATTTGTAGGCGTTTAATTCAGTGAGACTGACGAGGTTGGTTATAAGGAAAACATACTGATCGCAGTTGGGGAGACCTTGACCACAGAACTATCCCAGATGAGCTCTTTACCAACACTTTGTGATTTGGTTCTTCGCATCGGATACAGATTCACCTTCTGTCCCTGATTATGTATAATTTTGATAGAATTTGTAAAAGTTCCATTAAAACTGAAAACGAATGAGATAGGAGAATCAGAACCTGGTATGCGAGGTATGGGATGGATGTTTGATTGAACAATCTAATAGATTAGAAAAACTTCAACTTGAAGCAGCTCGCATAGTTACTGGTCTTCCAAGATATGCATCTTCCAGTTCATTGTATTATGAAACGGGATGGGATCTACTTTCTGAGAGAAGGACCAGACGCAAATTAACATTGTTTTATAAAATTCAAAAAGGTCTGACACCAGGTTTTCTTCAGGATTTACTCCCACCTGTAGTAGGCAACCAGATAAGTTATGAGTTAAGAAACGTCATCTTTTACAAGGCTGAGGTACTCAACGTCATCTTTTATTCCATCAACAGTTGAAGTGTGGAATAATATTCCCTTAGCTATTAGAAATTGCGACTCCGTTCCATCGTTCAAATCTTATATCCACGTGAAGGAAAAATGCGCACCTATATATTATTCATATGGAATAAGGAACTTCAATGTTATGCACACTAGATTAAGATATATGACGAGTACACTTAATCATGATTTATATAAAATAAATGTAAAAAATGACGCATCATGTCAATGTGGCCATAGATGTGAGAATGTTTTTCATTACTTCCTTGAATGTCAATTGTATACTATTCAAAGACTTTAGAAGATATTGTCAAAAATAGAACACTGATTGATATTAATCTTATCTTACATGGTAATCACTGGAAACCAGAATGTTTTCAAATATGTACATATCTATATCTCTCAAACAATACGCTTTCTCAGTTAACATCTGTTGTACATATCCTAGCCTATGTCTGTCACTTGTGTACTTTGTTGTAAGATGAATTGTGTAATTATCTGGAGAGGGCTTTTCTAAGTTGGATGACTTGTGCCCAATCCTTTTCTTGAATGACTAAAATATGTTTTAAAAAAAACAAAAACAAAAAACAAACCTGGTGAACCTAGACTTGCTTAATTTAGTGCTGCAGAAAGGGCTGGCGGAAGGTAAAATAATGTGTTTCAGGGAATATGAGAGACTACATCGAGTACATAAGAAGTTCTTTCTCATTAAGTAGGTGAGTGAGGTTAGTTTTACGCCACACTCAGCAATATTCCAGCTATATGGCAGCTCTTGTTAAGAGCTTGAGTAGTAGAGATAGCAGGTAAATGTACGTTACCATGCTACTGTGACAAGGGTTTTGAACTGGTTATGATAAGAGGTCAATGCGCCCAAATATCTTTCACAAAGTTTCACTTGATAATGACAATGACTGCTTCTCATTGGCGGATCCAATAAATAAATAAATAAAAAATTCCTGGATCCACCCATGCCTCTGACAGATGGTTTGTCCTGCATGTTCACCTCCAAGTACTGACATAACTCACTAACCTTCACAGGATTCATTGTGAACTGTTGGGGTCTCCTGGTGTCATGAATGTTCCCAGATAAAGTCACAGCTGCCTAGGTCACATGATTACTTCCCTGTGCTGTATAGTTGAAGATAAGCTTCAAGAATATCAGTCATATAAATAGGTCACGATAAATGTACATCTACAATAGAAACAAATTATCCAGGAGCAAATAATTCTTAATTAATAGTTTCAACTGAACAAGTATTTGATATATTGTTATATTTACACCGTAGGAGGTTTTCATTACAGCAACCCTACAGTTCAGTGAAATGTTCGTGGTACAAGCAAGATGTCCTGGGACCAACAAGTGTGTCATAAATCAATATACAGGTCTGGTCCTGGCTTTGAACAATATTTCAGTTCTATGTTAGTGAGTGGGTTTGGTTTTCATAAACTTTAAGCAATATTCCTTCAAAATTATGGACCCTTGAAGATCCAGGTAAGAATTAGTCGACAAGATGACAAGATCGGGTGGTCCGGCTCGCTGACCCATGTCAACGTCTCCCAGTTGCGTAGATCGATGTTATGCTGTTGATCACCGGATTGTCTGGTCCAGACTGGATTATTTCTAGACCGACGCCATATGACTGGAATATTGCAGAGTGCAGCGTTAAAAAACAAACCAAGCAAGCAACCAATCAAATGATGATAAGGGACACTAGAGCCAAGTTTCCCACGTTGTACCCATGTTGGGAATCAAACCCAGACCTTTGGCTTGACAAGCAAGCTCTTGAACCCGAGACTGTTCCACTCATTGTTCTCCTCTCCAAGTTAGCTGACACCAAGTGAGTCAGGTCTCAGACGTTTACCAAATGGTGAGGCAGAGGGGCAGGCTGATAATCTGGATATATTAAAGATTCAGGACCGCCTCCGTGGTGCAGTGGTTAGAGCGTCCGCCCGGAGAGCGGAAGGTCGCGGGTTCG
>VKKT01003742.1:57368-70357 GCA_008038995.1 Haliotis laevigata | reverse complement strand
GAAAAATATGTAATTTTCTGACTAAAATTGATATTTTATACTTTTCCTGACTCATGAGGTTAACCCTCCCCTCTTATGGCACTCTGGATTTCCCTATAAATCTGGGTGTCAGGCTTACATACGGAGAGAGTGACAAATATGGCCAATCATGTGACCATTTGGGCGCCAAAGGGAGGAAAGGGACGCTTTTCTTAGAAGGGAACTTCAAGGGATTTCAAGTGTTCCACTATCATTCGCAAGAGGAAGGAGACAAGCATAATTAGCATGAGTCAGAATAAGTATAAAATATCAATTTTAGTCAGAAAATTACATTTGGCAGGATACCATAAGTTGTACAGTTGCTGGAAAACTGAGAAAAAAAATTCTTTCCCTCATGCGTCTGTCCTGCCACCACAGGGCCCACCTAACGCTGCGGTCAGCGGTTCTGTTGATGGGGACATCCGAGTATGGGAGCTCCTCACAGGGATGTGCATACACAAGTTCAGGGGTCATGATGGGACAGTGACAGCAGTTGACTGCACCGTCAGCCACATCGTCAGTCTGGGCCTGGATGACAGACTGTCAGTGTGGGACCGGACAAAGGGCCACCAGCTTCACTGCCTAGACATGGTGAGACACTTGTTATGTCATGTGTAATTTACAAATGTTAAACAAATATTTTGCATTATCTTTAAGGGTGACACCCTGCCCAATCCCATCATTATGCAATGAAATTTTCACATACCTTTAGTTTGGGCCGTTCACTTATCTTTGTCATAATTCCAGTGTGCTTGTGTGTGAAATCATCACCATCACCATCCTTGTTTCAGAGTAACCCTACAATGGAAAATACAATACAATTTGAGAATCTGATTAACAAACAGGACACAATGTGTTTTCATAGTCACTTCTGCTAAACAAAAGTCAGTGTGTAGAATGTGTTGGTAGAGCCCATTGTATATTGAGTACATGGAGTCAGTACATGTGATGGGAATTTGGTGGCCGGAAACATGATAAAGGACAGAGGCCACCATCTACACTGCCTGGGAAAAGGGACCATCCCCTGGAATTTGGGATACATATCCTGGCTGTATGGGGAATGAATACCATCTGAGTTTGGTTTATCTACTTTGCTTTAATAAAAAGATTACCATAAGCACCTCACTGAGAATGTTGAACTGTTGTACACTACCAAGACAGGCATTGTTGTACATGTGTGTGTTGTATGTCCAGGAGCGGGCGTACAGCAGCTGCCTGACGTCTCTCACTGCCAACCTGCTGGTCACCGGGGGACAGGTCAGTTAGACCTTCTACTATCACCATACTTGCATATACAGTAGAACCCCACCTGTCATCATACACAATAATCAGTTGAAACAATTAGATCTTCATGTCAGCAATGGGGCGGTGGGGTATCCTTGTGGGTAAAGTGTTCGTTCATCACGCGGAAGACTCGGGTTCGATTTCCCACATGGGTACAATGTGTGCAGCCCATTTCTGGTGTCCCCCACCATGATATTGCTGGAATATTGCTAAAAGCAGTGTAAACTAAACTCACCCACTCACTGACTCATTTGAGCAGGCATCTGACCAGGCGCCATTAGGTGAGAGGTCCTAATGAGCAGGTTGGGACTGAAGGATCTGTCTTCTCTGTTCCAGGGCTGTCTGTATCTGTGGGACATAGCTAAAGGGGAACTGATGAGGAGGATTGAACTGGAGGACTCCGAACAGGCCTCACTAGTCAGCCATCTTGAGGTGGTCGGCAACATGGGGGTCGTTTGTGACTGTGGCGTCGACCTCAAAGTCATCCAATTCCCAACAATCCTAGAAAAATTTGAGTAGTAAAACATTCACTGTCCGACTGATTGAGCCACATCGTGTGTGCAGTGTCGGAAGTGGAGGAAGTTATGAAACATTGATGTGATTGAAGTAGGTTTACTAGGGATCACACAATCAATATGGTCACTTCAGATGTCAGGAAAGCATAATGTTGATATAGGTCATATACAAGTATCAGGAAGTTAACCCCGTCAACAATGTTGAATGTGCCAGCATTTTGAAGTTCCTTGAACTGGGAAATATATAATTGACTGGGAAACAGTACAAACAATCAAACCATATGTGGGGAATTACACTTTACTGCTGAACCATTACATAACTGGTAGTATGGAAAGCAGTATTTCTGAAAAACAAACTGTAGGGATTGTGGTGGCTGCATTTTCAATCACATTTAAGTAACCCATTTGAGAGAGTTCTGCCAGGGGAGATAACTGAACTGTTGAGTTTACTGTTATTCAAAATTTTACCAAATATTTATACTACAGAGTATTTGTGTACAGCAATGTCTTTGTCCCAACTCAGCTATATGTTAGGATATCCCATGTCCCATTATTCTTATGTGTGTATTGAACATTATGTTTATCAAGATCCAAACCATCTAGTCACTATGGTAAATACCTACCAACTCAGTTCCATATTTCTTATAAAAAGATTTATTGAGCGGCAGCTACAACCTGATAATTACCACAGGGTAGGGTTACTCCCCGGATGTGGCATATACATGACATTTACTACGCAACATTGTGATGCTGACAGAAGTCACCAAGATATGATCACAAACTGATCCTCAGTCGGTTCTGTCACAGTAAATCACAAGTATGCTGTTTTACACATGTTGCTCCCCTCTCTGACCACGTGTGGACCAGTCATATATTTCATGGGTTTTAACGTGCTTGCAAAACCATTATGAAACAATGACCGGTCCCCTGTAATGTTCCTGACTGAGGTGACATGTCAGTACAGGGTATATATCTGCTATATTCCCCAGGTGTCAGTCACTTGGCCTACAGGGTGATGTGTTGCTTTCCCATTCTAAGGTCTAGGTTCAGTGCCAACACTGGTACTATGTGACCCTATGTCTGTGGTACTGGTGAAAACAGCACAAATCTCCCTGTCTCTCTACAGCATCAGATGAGAGAAGTACTTGAAAGGAAATGTTGTATAAAATATTTATAGCATGTTTACTCAAATTTGCCTTTTTCAAGCCTTTTTTCAGTTTCAAATACTGCCCATCAATGTATGATTACAATCAGTTTGGAAACTGTATACTATTTCAGGATTCTACAAATATCAGATCGGTTTTAATGATTTGCTAAAAATATTTGCACATGATTGCATAATGAGTGTCATGTTATTAGTGAACAAGTATTAATATTGTCATAGTAACTCAAGTGTAAACCTAGATCTACCCCCTTAAGTAGTAAAACAACCTCTACAAAACATATTTCCAAATATGCACAAAACAAATATATTTTAACATGAATTTTTACATTGAATGTTTATGAACAAAATTGGCTACAAGCAGCACCATCGTTTCAGAAGTCATTCCTCGGGAATCATTGATTCTATTTTTATGTTTCAAGAATAATGCAGATAAAACACTGGAAATTTAATTTAATTAAGGTCATGTAGGTTCCATGACTAGTTTTCTGTTTGAAGTTGTTGTGTAGACCACAGGACTATATTTTGTACCCAATCATCAGATCTCATGTGTTTCTCTAGGGTATAACTAACACATGAGATGTCATGTCAGATATAAGATGTCTACATCACTCCCTCTACACAGGGTATTTGTCAGATTTGTCAGAGTCAAGGAATATAATTTGTCATTGCTCAAGCTCATTGCACTGGCTTATGTTTGAGAGAGGCTAGCGTGATGAGAACAGTCTTCCAGATCTGAAGTCTCTCCTGTGACCTGTTGATTGTGAGCAGTTATAGTTGTGATAGTTAAGCATCGTCAGCACTTCACGGGTTTGTATTCTCTACCTTCCACCATCACCTCCTGTACACAAACCTGCTTGGCAGCATAGTCCCTCTTTGTCACCATCTAATCCAGCCACGGCTGGTTCTGTCTAGTTAGAGGGACACCACTGCTGACATTCAGACACATTACACAAAACAGCTGAGCTGTCATCTGCTCAATAGATTGTCATAGTTTGCAGCCGTAGGTTAGTCATGAAATTCATTCACAGAGATCGATTGACTTCTGTGAATTATGCACATCCTAGTTAGATTATTTAACAGCAAAAATGTTCGCTATTAGATCCCTGTATCTTCCCAGGCGTCAATGTGTGAAGGCTATTTCTAGTGTCCCCACCATGATATTGCTCACTCGCTTTAGAGTTTCACCTTTGGAACTCACTTAAGAGCTGAGGATTAGCGGTTCTTATGTTCAGTTCTTTTTTAATGATTTCAAAAGGTCTGGTATTTGACACCTCAAGCAGCAGCATGGTCTGTGCTTTGTGTCGATTTTGCATCTTGGTTGTCATGCCAACTCACTCACCCGAGTCTTCCCAAATGTTGGAGGAAGTGTACATGTGTTCCAAACCTGTGAAGTGTTACTGATGCAAGTTATCCCACTGTTGATCCCCTCCTACTGGAGCAGCATGCTGATGTTGTTACGCCTTCTATTGTTATCTTGTTTGAGGGCTGTCATTGGTGGAGTGGCTGATACCATGACATGTTTTACTCATGCTGCTCAAGAAGCTATTGTCAGATGAAATAATCAGGGTTCTTCCACTTCTTGTGAGTGGCATAATTTAGGGATGACGTACCATATTTATCTGAAAATACCAAAGTGATGTTTGAGTGAAATATCACCTTTTTCGAGGAGATCCTTTAGTTAGCCACAAAATATATTTATGACATCCTCTTGATCTCACATTCTCTCTCACTGCTTTGTCACACCGGAAAGGAAACAGCCTCCTTCGATGTTTTCAGTCATGAAAATCTGAAATCTGAATCACAAAGTGAAAGAAAATGATAGAACTTAAAGATTTCAAAGTTGGAATTGGGGGGTTTTTTTAGTTTTTAGTCTTAGATTTTGAACAAGTAGTATCTGTTTAACAAACTGGTATTGTTTGGATATGTTCCACCGGTCATGTCATCCCTATGTTTGCGTCAGTACGTTGTTAGAGGATACAATCTGCCAATGACAGCCCTGTCTGATGTTACTCACCCACCAATTTTTGTTACTGTTGTTTTCATCTTTGTAGATCTCAAGCAACATTGTTAGTGAGTATTGCATTGAATGTATTTTGAAGAACCTTGATGTGAAAACCTGGGCAGTCTCTTACACATCTGATCTTTGTGCCTGCTACCTCTACACAAAAATCTGAGGACGTCCCATCACAGGTCACATCAGGATGACTTGTCATCCATCCTATCAGAGTTGCTAACATGATCACAGAGGTTATCGTTCAAATGTGTTTTCTATTCATAAAACCGTGAAAGGTTCACAGGACCTTTGGAAAGAAGTCATCTTTTTCTTGATTCAGTTGGATAAACATTTCGTAACAAGTAACATTCCATTGAGTAATACCATGCAATCTCAGCCATATTATTACATTTAAGAATCTTCTTTGGTTCAGTCTTCAAATTTCAAATCAAGAACTTTATCAAAATATTTATCATGCATAGTTTGTAAGTAATCATTTCAAAACTAGTGATGCTCAAGAAAGCTGCCTTTTGATTGGCTAATATCAACTACCGAGTCGTCATTTGGTTGGTTGGTCTGGCTATGCGAAATGCAGTTCCAACATGACCTGGAATGGGCTGTCATCAGTGTAGCAGCTGTAAGCACAAAGACCTGATTTTACGGAGACTGAAACCTGGGATGTGTTCAAGTAGCTTCCATGACGATCGAATCATTGGTGTGAAAGGACAAACGTGTCACACATATCATGATAAACAATTCAAGATATTCTCCATGGATACCTTATAATATTTTTTCCAGTATAAATCCTCTTTGAAATATCATCTTGCATTTCCAGATGTTTGGTTTTGAATGCCCAGAGATTTAATTTGGAATCAGTGTAGCCAGCTACAGGCTTCAATATTGATACCTAAGGCATTCAACACGAACACCCACAAATCCAACAATGTGTTTATCAATATTATACAATACAAAAGTCATGTACCATGGCGTGTGATATTTAACTGAACTATTGAATCATTTCAGCCCTGACACAAACTCATGATTTTTCTACATTTTTACTGCTCTCAGCATCTTCATAACTTGATGTATAACATGACTCGCCGATACATACTCGTGGTGGGTCTGGGAGTTTCATTAGGAACAGAATATGATTTTGGTAACTGCCTCAAGACATAGAATTCTTTTTCTTTGAAAGGAGCCAAAAGTGTTCTTTGTCATACATCCTTCACCAGGATGTTCAGCAAAAGAATGTATGTATACATGTGTGGGTGCATCTCATGTGTCTGTGTGTAAAATATTGCTTTCATAGTATTTTGTGTCCTAGCCCAGCTGAATACGCTTTAGACCTTATCATGCTTTATTGTTAATCCAAGGCAACCAAGAATGTTAAATTAAGAATACTGGCAGCTGAAACATGCAGATCTCTTTAAGCCTTTTTTAGACTTTGCCCGGACTAAAGATCCTCAAGCACAAAATCAGGACATCCCAACACTTAAGACAATACCACAACTGAACATAGATACCCCACTCAGACACGTTATGCCGATGCCAAGTCAACCAGTCTGTGTTTATCATGTTGATAACTAGCACTAGGGACAGGAGCACAACCATCTTTAAAAGTAAACATATGATGGGGCTATGTATTGCCTAGAACTCAAAGTTTAATTTTAGGGATTGTAATGTCGTTTCATGGGTGTACTGGTTTATTACGTATTCAAACACAAGATATTCCGTATAAAGCTACTAATTCTGTTTTTGTTTTTCAAAGAAGTATCTGCCATCAGTCATGAATAAGGGAAAAGAGAAATATTGAAGTCAGACAGTGTGTAAAATGTATAAGTTAACATGCATTATTTGATGTTTGTGACTTTAATTTGAAAAAAACATGAGGTTGATGCTGAGAAAGTAATGATCATGAAAGCATATATTCTTTGTTGCTGTAGAGATCTTTGCTTACATTATTTCTGGTGTCCCCCGCCGTGATGTTGCTGGAATATTGCTAAAAGTGGCGTTAAACCATACTCACTCACTCTTACAATATTTACTGGCGTATCCAACCATCAGATTTGATCAGATGTGTTTACATATCAATAATCTGCTTATCATTATCATAGAAAGCACTTGGTAACCCGCACTTTTTCCTTGTCCTAGTCTTGCATTATGATTGTTATTTATTCATTTGATAGATTGTAGATAATCTCCAGATCGGTATTGAAATCCATCATTGAAATTGAGGAGAATGTAATAATTGATGTTATTTATTATTTCTCTTTAAGAGGCAAGGTTTATGCGACAGATGTCATATGATGAAATTTGTCTTAATTACTTAGAAAAATGGTATTTCATTTCTATTTAACCATTTTAGTTAGTTGAGGTGACATTTTAACTATTAATAATTCAAAGGATAACCTCGTGAATAGATTAACTGTGTACACAGATATTGCCCCCGTATGCATGGCAGCCTAGTCACTGAGCACTCACACAGGAGACGAAAGGACTGAACACAGATGGTATGTGTTTATATTTTATTGTATGGCAGTATTGTGGTGTACAATCACACTTAGATCCAAAGGTCGGTGCTCTTACACACACCTTTTCAAAGCTTACTAATCATTGCAACGTGACAAAATATACAAATAAATAAGTTTTTGTTCATTTTTTTACCAATCAGAGATCATAAACCAAGGAAGACCCCCAATGTAACAGTTACATTTATGGGCGAAACAGTGATAGTTGATAATGTACTACTGAGGCCAGTCGCTCTTTCTAGTGTCTCTGAGTTATTGACAAATCTTTGGCTAACAAATGCTGAAACAGTACCCAAATGTTCATCTACCAACTCAAACTGCAATTATGATTTTCAGATTTTATATTTCTATATGGCCTAGTATGCCAACTTTAATCGGGGAATGTACAAGGGCACTGAAGATCATATAAAATATGTCTATTATTAACATGTCTGATGAAAATAAGTTAAACATACTATCACAGGAAAAGTGGTTTTATTAGGTTGTATATTACTCAACAGAAGTTAAGAACAGTTTATTTTATAGATTAGCTGTAGTCATATGAAAAACAAACAGGTATCCTTTAACTTGTTTTGAGTAGTATATGAGAATGGCCGCTGTAACGTCAATAGCTAGTGTAATTGAAAGGCTTGTGACAAAATATATTTTATGCTTCAATAAGTCATATTATCAGAATTTTGTTCAAAATGTATCGATTTTGCCAAAAGCATGTTTGGTATCTCTGGTATTTGATGACAATACTATGTAGGAAGAACCCTTCCTACATTTGGGCTTTGGACCACTGATTACAGCTGCAGACTGGGCCTAGGATACGGTCCGCACATGTGGGGGATTTTCTCATCCGCTGTACATACATGGCTGCAATATCACGTGTAGATGTTGGAAGTGTGAGACGTATCACGAGTCATATGAACATGTATATTTTGTATGGATGTTTGTATATCATGAATGTTTGATCAAAGTCATGTCTATATTTCTCTGTACAATAAACCTTTTGAAAACAAATTTCATGTGGTTTGTGTGTTTTGTCAACAGGTATGGATTTGGGCAGAAAATCAAATAGAACCTAAAGTGGTGCATTTTGTTATTTACAGAATTTTGTCATTTTTATTTTTCTCAGTTTCCATGGAAATGAATCAGACTTAGTCTCAAAAGGGAGGGACAGGTTTCATTTCTGGAGCACAATTCGAAAACCTATCAATATTCTTCAGCTAAAACTGGTAGCTATATCAAACAGAACCTAAAGTGGTGCCTTTTATTATTTACAGATTTTTGTCATTTTTATTTTTCTCAGTTTCCATGGAAACGATTTAGACTTAGTCTCAAAAGGAAAGGATGGGTTTTGTTTCCGGAGCACAACTCAAAAACCTTTCAATATCTTTCAGCAGTTATATGAGGCAGATACCAAAGTGGTACCTTTTGATGTATGCAGAGTTTTGTCATTTTTATATTTCTCGCTTTGTCTAAAAAAAGAATCAAGTTGGACTTGAAATAACTGTCAGATGATTTGTTCTTTCAAATATGTGGGGGCCGGGGGGATTTGTCATCTTCTGATGACTCTTGTTCTATTTTCGGAAACATAAATAGGTAACATTATTTCTGGGACTAAATGTTAAGTCGAGGAACCATTGGTGACATAACTGATGGCTGTTGCAATGTCTGACAAGTCTTTGTAATTTGATTGGATGTTGCATTTACTCATATTGTCTATCACTGTTATATTTAGTCATAATCCTCTACAGTTTTTAATACATTTTATTACCTACGAGGGCAGACATATCGGGGTTCATATTTTTCATACAATGCCCTAGGGCAAAATATCACTTTGTCATGGTGACGTGACGTCATGAACAATGCTATGACTTCACGTTCCTTCTGTGACGTTGTGTTCTACATGCGGTGACGGCGGGTAGACAGCCTATGTTTGAAAGTAGATTTGGGTTATATTCCTCAATCTGATGACTTCGGTAATAAACAGAATATTATAGTCGTGCCCATATCATACTATGTTTACAACACTCGTGCCTAAATATCGGTATATCCCTCGCTCAGGAAATACCAACACTTAGGCACTCATGTCGTAAACATAGTGACATGGGCATGAATATACTATCCTCTATCTACAATATCTTTAACACAATAAAATAACATTGACTCATTACAATCTGGAACAGCCTGCGTAGTAAAACCAGAACTTGAAGTAGCCAAGAAAAATAAGAAACAACTTACTTAGGCAATAAAGGTTTATTTCTTAAATGAGTATCACAAATGCATGATATTATTCAATATTTAAATGGAGGAATGACATAATCAACAAATTCTGAATTTGTGTAACAAAACAAACGAATGATATCACACACATGCCCGACATTTCAGTGTACATAAGTAATAAATATATAAATTTTTGAAAAACATTATTTTGTTGGCAAGTGTTTCGTAAATATCAAGCAATAAATAAGAAATTGATAAATAAACAAGAGGAACAAACACCAAAGTGGAAATAGTTAAATTAATATGTATCATAAAAGAAGTAATTTTAACCTAATAACATCAACAAATTCATTCACAATATCAAGGGATTTGGTGTGACTATCGCCCCCTTACTAATATATGTCAGCTGTTGTTCAAAAAATGTTCTTTTTGGTCAAAGTGTTGGAATGGCATCAAATCTGTGATTCTCCATTACTCAGGGACGATGAACATGCAATAAATGAAAACAAAAACGATTCTTTAATATCATGGGCTTAAAGTTCCATAAACAGTTTCAAGTTTTGTTCATTTTTACCTCAACTCCATTACATGTCAGGTTTGAGTCAAACGCCACAAGACTTACAATCTTGCTACCTGTGTATGATACTAATAATTTGTACACCATGATTTAATCTTCATCCCTCATCCATCTGATTTTACAGAGAAATCTAAGCCTTTTGCCTGGGGCAACACAAGTCCTTTCTGTAAAACAGTCACTATGGTACAATTCAAACTTGTCCACCAAAATCAATGGCTTAGAAGAGGCCACTTCCATGTCAAGCCTTATCTTTCACAGTATAGTGTTAAGTTATTATGTACTGAATAGATACCTGAATTAATTTCAAAATCTGCGAAATACCTGAAAGTGCTGAGCCTAGCCTACCATAAGCTGCATTCAAGGGGTTTATTCAATTACGTCAAACCAGTAAGAATCACAAAGAAAAATAGTTATTGTTCAACAAATTACCGGTAAGCCTGTTTTCTATAGCAGTTACGAAATGTGGAAAACAAATGCACTGGACCAAAGTCAGCTGTTATCCACCAGCAATTAAATATAATCATAGGTTGTGGAGTTCATCCTATCATGAAACTCCACATTGCCTTAATTATCTGATATTCACCCCCCTGCCACCAAACTTCAACTCACATCAGTTTATGGTCAATCAATACCATAAACAATTGCTACATGTTTTGTCTTGCGTTCTTGATGCTATATACTCAGCGTCATTATTGAAGGGTAGCAGATAATATTAGATAAAAGTATTTAAAAACATTGTATTTTCAACTTGTAAGAGAGCAGCTGAGTTGCGTCTTTAATTAACCATCTCACATCAAGTATCTTGAATGACATCAGGTATCCATAGTCACACTGAACATTCATGCTTCAGTTTATAAGCAACCCTTAACATCTTATCCACAAACTGACAGTTTGGTTGAAATATACAAGACACAAAAATTAGGACATAAATCTTAATAATAACTTATCAACGTCACAGGCATTTTCATTTATAATTCAAAACAACACTGAAAACATCTCTTCTCTTGAAAACCATCATTTCTGGAATGGAAACATTAATGAACCTTCACACTTTATTCCCTGAGCTGAACACAGGCCATTATTGTGTGATGAATATTAGGACTAAGACATTTACAAAGGTTATCTTTCATGGCAGCTATAGGAAGTGCATCTCCCCATCAACAAGGTCAATGCCCTCCTGCAGGGCCTGCATCTCATGTATCAGCTGGTCTCCATCGTCACTGCTGCTCCCTGAGCTTACAAGGGATACATCAGGCACTTCTTGAGCTCCGTCACTGGAGTCTGGGACAAAAGTACATGTTTATCATTGGTTCTGTGCAGATTCACACCTTATAATTGCTACCATTTTAGCTCCACAAGTCCAGCAGTTTAAGTAGAGTTTTTAAGAAAGGCGGTATACAAGACAATATTTCTATCTATGCCAGAATCAATTTGAGTAGCATTTAGTGTTATTATAGGTATGATTGTGTTATGGGTTTTCACTTAAGAACATCTGTGCTTGGTTTGATTATCACATGAACAAAACATGTCACTAACATACTAAAGACAACTCTATCTGAAATGCAGGCCATCATCCCAGTATTTACAATGCCTGTGTATCACAACCTGTTTCATTATAATGTGAGTAAATGCTGCCATCCAAAAAGGGAAACACCCAAAAAGCTATGACCTGAACATACTATTATTAGCAGTACTTTCAAGTTACTAGACAACATCATCAGAACAGCAGTTAATGTCTTTGACCAATATCATTGGAAATAAAAGGTAATGGTTGTGTTTAGAATTAGATCAGAACTCTTGGTATTGTTTTTCCCAGATCATTACAGACTTCCTAGTTGCAAGGACAACTCATCCAGTATTAGCTTTCATCAACATGTTGTTCATGATATTAAAATGCAGATAAGTATCATAAACATACTTTCAATTGTTTCCAAGAAGCCGCAGTGATGTACACATGTTATACTCACTAGGAATGGCTGCATATCCGAATTCTGATGCAGTGTCTGCCACTTTGAGGTACTGAGAGGATCTTCCAGGCCGTTGTGGGGATTCATCAAAGAATGTGATGTCAATGCCAAGTTTGGCCTTACCCATCAGCACATCTACAAAGATAACAAGTTCAACAGCTGAACTTCTGATATTGACTGAAGTTACTGAGAGAGTTTAACCCTGGTTTGAGTACTTCGGTTATATCACATCATGACATGGAAAGTGCAAAGTGAGGCCGGTCTTAGAAGTTACCTCCCTTGAACAATAGTGTGCTGCTGACAAAGCCAGAAACATGATCAGATCTAATCTGGGATTCAAACCCATGACAGACTTAATGCATGACAAAGTGATGCATCTCTTTATAGTGAACATGCACAAATGTGAGACTAGCCTGGGACAAATTGTCAGTCTCATTGTCTAAGTATGTCATCCTAAGTAATGGTGTATAAGTGTTGAGTATTACACAAGAGTTTCAGTGGTATGCAATACAGTAGACCGCCTCGGTGGTGTAGTGGTTAGAGCGTCCGCCCGGAGAGCGGAAGGTCGCGGGTTCGATCCCCGACCGCGTAATACCAAAAGACGTTCAAATATTGTACTTGTTGGTCCCTACCTGGCGCTCGGCATTAATTGGGGTATTTATGCTTCATTGCGGCATGGTAGCTCAGTGGGCTAGCACTATAAAACCAGCTTCAGCCTGGGCTAGTACAAG
>VKKT01003741.1:57876-69357 GCA_008038995.1 Haliotis laevigata | reverse complement strand
CCGTGATGTTGCTGGAATATTGCTTAAAGCGGCGTAAAACCAAATTCAGTCAGTCAGTATAATGCGAGTGACATTGATCAATGGCAAATATATTGATATTGATTTTGTGTTACAAATAACTAGAATGAGAATTCTTTGCCTGTTTGAATTTCGAATTGTTTTACGCCGCATTCAACACTGTTCCACCCAGTCAAGTCAACCTGTAAACAATCACGAACAAACAAATCGTAAACAACGAGCGTTGTATCCGATTCAACCTAGTCCCATCTGAGGTATTTAGTAGCCTGAAGGCACGAAAGAGAGTCGGAAAAGATTATTAATTGTTTATATTTAGAGTGTTTATTTTTATATTTTAAGGTTGTTAATATGGCGTAAGCTTCTGCTGTGAAAATAGAGCTGTTATCAGGCAATCTAGAAGATGTTGTTTTGGATCAAATGACAGTGGCACAAGCCACCGCGCCACCATACTTGGATCCATCTGTAAATAAGGATTTGTATGTGTAAAATTCACTTTTTAATTGATTAAATTCTTGTTTACATTGTAATACATTAATTTGCAGTTTTTTATACTTGTCAGTGTTTGCAGAAAAAAGAAGGCGAGAAGGAGATGTATTTTCTTGTCAATGCCAGCAGCAGAAACGAAGGGTTTGATCCTTATTCGTAGAGGCGGAATAACAGATGACTTCTTCCTCATAAAGAGGATTAAAAACGCAGTTAAATGCAGGGTTAGACTCGTAAAAATATAGTTTGGTAACATATTGTAAAGATAATTTTATACGGCGTTGGGAAAGAGAAGGCTCATCTGCCTCGACATAGAGACAGTCAACAAGGTCTTAGACCTTGGTGGTGGACAGAATCAAGTAGTTTTAGGTTGCTTTTGCAGGCTCCACCATATACGATGGAGCCATAATGAAGTATTGATCTAACCAAGGATCTGTATAAGTGAAGGAGGGTAGTTTGATCCCTTCCCCACTTAGAATTGAAAACGACTTTAAATAGATCAAGTGCCTTGAGGTATTTAGCTTTAAGGGATTTAATGTGTGGCAGAAACCTTAAATGTGAGTAAAAAATTAGACCCAAGAACTTGGCCTCCTTGACGACATTGATGGGAGTGCCATTTGAATAGTTTGGGTCTTTATGTGGCTTGTATATACGGCAGAAATGCATACAATTAGTTTCTTTATTTCGAAAATTTCAATCCATCGATTGAATCGTTTAAAACCTTTGACAAACTGTTGATCTTGATACTAAACAATGTGACAGACAAAATACTGCCTTGTGGGACACCCTGATCCTGATTGTAATGATTAGACAGGGTTGAACCCACTCTGACTTGAAATTGCCTGTCCGTTAAAAACTGTGATATAAAAAGGTAAATGACCCCTCAAACCAATGCATTCGTCAATATTCGATTTACATGCATGTGACGGCGGTCTGTAAATAATAGAGTCTGGGACAGACAATCCAGTGATTAACACCATGCGCTTCACTCTTTGCATATGAGTGAGTCTGACCATCGATAATGTTAGTCCCTTCGTACGACAGGCATGGGTTACTTAATACCTATTCCATCCGACCCGTGAAGACACAGGTTAGAATTGATCATCAATAAACCTTGCCTATCGTAAGGTGGTCAAGCTCGCTGACTTGGTTGGTCATCGTATTCCAATTGTGTCGATCGATGCTCATGCTGTTACTTACAGACCACCGCCATATAGCTGGAGTATTGCTGAGTGCGGCGTAAAACTAAACTCACTCACTATTTCCATCCGAATATTAACTTGTCTTTAGTAGGTAGGTTCATGAATTGGAAGGTCAGTCCCAGCCCTTAAATGTCATAAAACAGTACATATGGTCCATTACAGTTTGTGTATTTTGTGAAACATCAGACATGAAACCTTGGGTAAAGTTTGAGTCGCTTTTTATGTTGTTCATGCTGATCCGCAATAAAATATAGACATGATTGTGTTGTCACATGACTATAATTATAGTGACAATATCTCTAATGTTTAGTAGGTAGTAAAAACGGGGATTTTTATTCCATAATCATGAACCGCCCCTCGGGACTGAATTACTGACACACAGTGATACCCAAGGAAAGAGGAGGTCACCCAGTATCATCGGTGTGACACACAACGACCTCGTTCATTGGCAAGCCAACCGTGTTCACGCTTGTGGATGGGGTATATGCTTCAGTCGGCTTGGGGAAGCCAAGGCTGTTAAAAAGTCAAGGTCCTATGATGTGACGAAAATGAATATTGTTTTCTATCACGTCTCGGTGTATGCACCTTTTGTCTACGACTACGTTGCAGAAATCTCGTGTATGTAATTATTCCCGGCTGCTTGCCAATGCATGCAGTGATGCGTTCATTTTAAGTTCTATAAAGCGTTCTTGGGATGCATCATGCACAACCAATATCAGCGTCCTCTTCATCGCAACAACCATTCGGTCACTGACGCAGTAAGTAGATAAAATTACATTTTTTAAATCTGTATCCCTAGTGTCTTTGCAAGTATGACTCAAAACAGAAAAAAATGTAGTATATGTTTTATAAATATTTTTTTAAATTTATAACAAAAAGAAGAGCGGCAATTGAAACTATAAAAATCATTCACCACAAAGTCAGGTACTTACATATGTATCACATGTTAAAATGGGAGCTACATCGGAAATGCCTCTTACGGAATTTCGCACATTTCCGCAGAGCGTCTGCCGAAAATCTCGAATTCTGCAGAATTTCTCTTTCACGGACTTGAGAACTATACGTAGCTTGTGTGGTGTTTCTGCGTAGCTGCGGAAGGAGTACGGTCGGTTATACCCATATTTACCACTCTAATTTCCTCTTAAAGACTAATACATTTTGGATCTAGAGGGCAATTTGGAACTAGCTTTTGTTCGGGTCGAGGGCCATCCGTGATGCGAAACCTCACTCTCTGTCACAGGCACCTATGGAATCCTAGAAGGGACATTGTCGCATGTCGCCCTCACAAAAACAAGCAAAAACTGTCGAAGTTGACTAAAGTGCGACAACGCGACATTTTGGCCATTTGTCGCATTGTCGGTATGTCGCATTGTCTCCCTTTGGATGAATGAAAAAAAATATCATTCAAAGTGCGACAATGCGACAACGCGACAATGTCTCTTCTAGGATTCCATAGTCACCAAATCGCCAGCACTTGAGCATGTGTAGTCCCAAGTACTTAGAAAGTGTAATCACAAATATACCAATTCTTACATGTGGCAAATTTCAAATTTCGGTCTGAGTTGAGCTGTTGAATGTCCTTTACTATTTTATATTATGCTTGTGTCACACCTGGCCATTTGTTGTTGAATCTACATAACTCAAACATTAAGATGACTCTAAATTGCAGTTCGGAGAACACAATCAAACAATTGATTACTTAAAGATTACACATAAACATATTATTGTCAGCTTATCAGCCTTTACGTTTGTTTTGTTTAAACAATTTTACACTTTGACAAACAGATATTTTGTTGAACACCTTGCTGATTTATACGAAACACTAATGTTGCCACCTTTGTAGCATGAAGTATTTTTTCAGCAAAAGTGCTTCGAATACTTCTCTCGTTGCTTCGATTATTTCCTCGTTGCTTCAACTATTTTCTCGTTGCTTTGAATATTTTCTCTTTGCTTCAACTATTTTCCCGTTTCTTCGAATAATTTCCTCGTTGCTTTAACTATTTTCTTGTTGCTTCAAATATTTTCTCGTGACTTCATGTTTGTGTCAAAAACTTGAAATTTCGAGTATTGACTCGTTACTTCGAGTATTTCCAATATAAACACTATATGACTTTCCCCCGCTGGATCTTAGCAGAAAACTTGCACAGTGCTAAGGATAATCATGATAAAACATATTTTTGGAGTGTGCCCGATTTTTTGGTCCATTTTCCGAAAAAATCCAAGATGGTGTTTAAGATGGCCGCCACAAATAAAGGATTTCCAATTTTAACACTATATGACTTTCCCCGTTGGATTGAAGCACAAAACCTTCCACAGTACTAAGGAACATCATGATAAAGTATGTTTGTGGGATGTGCCCGAGTTTGGGGGCCTATTTTCCGAAAAATTCAAGACGGCCACCAAAACTCAAAGAGCGCTGAAGTCCACTCAGAATTGTCGCGACTATAAAAAAATCTTCTTTGTTGCAATATGTTAGATATATTCGTCGTTCAAAGGGCTATTTCTAATATAATATTTCTGTCCACTTTGCAAAGTTTCGTGCTTTTTTTCTGCCAAGTACCGGTATCTATTTTCACCCCTTGCCACTGCACTACACTGGTCCGTGATCAGTACAATTCGAGTTGGTCGGTTCCCTTCTCTAAGGATGTGGGCGGTGAGGTAGCCTGGTGGTCAAAGAGTTCGCCCATCCCGCCGAAGACCCGTGTTCGATTCCCCACATGTGTACCATGTGTGAAGCCCCTTGCTGCCGTGACATTGCTGAAATATTGCTAAAAGCGGCGTAAATCCATACTCACTCACTTCTTCGAAAATGTACACCTGGAAAATGTTAAGCACCCTCATGTATGTTGGACGCTAACAGAACTATGTTCAAGTTCAGCTTCGGTATGATGGATGATTTCTTCTTTGAGAGGCATTTTAGAAGTTACTATGAAGGAAATGTTCTATGGATTGTCAACTTCTTTATTCTACCGAAACGTCGCATTCATAGTTGGTTTTCTTTCATGATGGATGATGCAAGTGAAAATGTTCATTTAAGAGACTATTGCAAGTGGACTTGGTTGAAAGTGTCTCCCAAACACACGCTTTGGAGCAGGTCCAGATGCAAACCCACCAATTGTCACAAGCGTCCGCTCGTCACGCCGAAGGCTAGAGTATTGCTAAAGGCGGCGTAAAGTCATACTCACTCACTAACATGTTCAACAACTTCTGCGAAAGAAAGAAACCACCACTCAAAAAGATTTGTCATTTACTCGATGTTGATGTATCACTCACTCAAAGGTGTAACTTTGTATGAAACATGCATGCCCGAAGTTAGAAAATATCTGAAAACAAACGCCAATCCGGTTATAGCACGCATTTCCTACTGTGTTTGCGTTTATTTCGAATGCGTAAATACTTTAGGTCCTGTGACAGTTTCCAGTCGTTTAGTCGGAAAATGCAGGGATACCAGTGAGCTGAAGGATCTCCCACGTTCTTGAGAACCCAGATTGTGAATACAACCACAAGCACTGTTCTGAAGCACCATTAGGTGACATTTCGCCAGGAATCTACGGGAACAGTCTGGAATCGCCTGAGGATATCCGGGTACTATTCTAGAATGGTCAAGAAATACTGAGTTTAGCTTGCTGTTTACCACTTCAAAGCTGTCAGCTGAGGATCTGGCGAAGATTTTTCCTTCTTCATGCAACTGATAACAAGGTTGCTGTACCACACCTCGATGACCATCCCGTGAATACAAGGTCACTCTTTATGGACATCAATGCAAAGCCAAATCGTTCACGTGCCGTTGGTGATGGCTTACGTCAAAAAAGCGGTAGTAACTCTACATTGGCCCGCATTGAGTCCATATTTCAATCCCACAGAACAAGTTCGGGACAATATGGGTAGCCGAATTTCGACATAGAAATCATCTGGTGCAAAACCGTGGTGCATTGGGGCAAGCCCTCCATCAACAATGGAAAGCAATACCTCAACGTCTGATACAGGCAAGGAGGAGGGACGGGCGGGTGGAGAGGAGGGGACCTGGGTGAAACAAGGAATTTATTACAGTTGGCGGAGGTTCTACACCTATTGACATTGTGCTCGGTTATTGATACTTATATGATTTCTTGACTTTATATGCTAGAATCTTGAAAATGACGGGACTTTCTTGCGTCACACGGCCCAGTTATCAGCATTGTTACTAGCACTGCAAATCTGAGTCATTGTTGCACTGTTTGCTAATTCTCTGAATGCACAATCGTTTCTTCGCTTTTTTGTGTTTAGATTTCCAATTTATTTAACTGAGGTTTAGCTTATTCAGATAGTAAGTTAAATTGAGGTTTGGATCGTTCCTTTGCGGTGGTTAATGGTCACATATTGATACTATAAAAAATAGGGGGTGTCACAATGCATTTTCTGTGTGTATATGTATGCAGTTTGCCAGATCCAGAAGAACTAGCTCGGTGATCGATATATTAGATATCCTTCAGGTAAGCTTCCACAGATGGTATGATGTACTGAAAACTAGCTCAGTTTGTAGTTACAGCTATAGATATGTTCTCAATGTCCTACAAGCCTCTTCGCCTTATTCGGTCTGTGTTAAAGTCAGAAGGGGAGGGGAGGTAGCCTTGTGGTAAAAGCGTCGCTTATCCCGCAGAAGACCCGGGTTCGAATCCAGATATTGGTACAATATGTGAGGCCCATTTCTGTTGTTATTAGCCGTGGTATTGCTGGATTATTGCTAAAAGCTTCGTAAAACCATACTCTCTCCCTCTCAGTCAGAATCATCGATCTCTCTAATATCGATAATACACACAGTTCAATCATAGGCTGAATCGTGATGAGTGGGTGGTTAGTTATGTTGTACGTGTCTTCATCAACTGTGATGTCCACATGAGACGCGGTTAAAGCGTTCGCTCGTCACGCCAAAAGACCACGGTTCGATTCCCCACATGGGTACAATGTGTGAAGCCCATTTCTGGTGTCTCTCCGTGATATTCTTGGAATATTGCTAAAAGCGGCGTAAAACCATACTCACTCGCTCCACATGGGATGCCTATTACAACAGTTTGATCCAGCTTGATCTTAGCAGATATGACATCCTGGGCACATCGCAGCGCCGCGACTATCGTATGTCTGGGTGAAAGTATGGCAGGTATAATCACAGTGGCGCTGATATCGTTCTGCGGAACGGGGACAGGTATCTGTCTCTGAGAACATGCTCTCACTTATTTCAAAAAAAGATTTGATCAGGGTTCCGTTACTAAAATAGCTGAAATCCTCCATGTTTGTTTGTGACAGTGACAAAAATGATGTCCGATGCAGTTCCATATTTTTAATTTATACCATACGTTCCCGAATTATTTCAGGTGAACAATTGACTAGGCTTAGCATATGTTTATGACGGGTGCCATTGGTGGGGCAGGATCCGCTCACCTTTTCGCGAACACCTGGTATCATCACTATTTCATAGTGATTCATAAACACATGCTCTGTTATCGTATCGCATGGTGACAATCATTTGATTGTCTGGTTCAGAATGGATGTGTTTACAAACAACATCTTACAGTTGTAAGAATGCTGAAACAAATATCTGCTCATGATATTTTCACAATTGTTATCTACTCTGCTTTCGGCAGAGATCTCTTATGAATGTGGAAAGGGTTTTGTAGCTTCTATTTGAATGTCCCCCACGATTCAGTTTACAATATTTGCTGAATCATTCATAACCCCGCCTCATTTTCACCAACCGGACGCTGAATTGTATGCCTACCTTTACCGTTACAGACAACAAATCATGTCGATACAGAAACGAGTGTTGGTGTTGGGTGCAGGCAGGGTGTCGGGGCCGTTGTACGATGACTTGGCCGGGGAGAAAGACGTTGTCGTCACTGCAGGTGAGAAGCTCACAGATCATATTGTTGTAGCTGGCGTGTGAGTGAATACTGTTTTACGTATAGACTTTCCACAAAGGCCCTCATGTGAGGGAACATGCTCAAGTGGGCGTGACGAATGAACGTTTCAGTGTCTATTGAATAGTCGAATTCCTCTGTTATTGAAAACTTGCATACGCACAGTATGAGATTGGAAAAATTCTCTAACATGTACAACATAATATTTCTAAGAAATCTTAACTCTTTTACATGGAGGTTCGCCTGTACAAAGGGAAACAAATTTCTCTGAGGGAGACATTGGATGTTTAGTATTTTTCTGGCATTGATCATGGCATATTTTCATCATGTCTTGTTATTGATTCCGAGTATTATTTCAAGTTAGTTTAGAACACCTGTTCTTACTTTAGCCTGTAAATTCTTATCCATTCTAAAGTCGTTTATTGGATGCAGTTTACAAACAATTGTATGTAGAATATATGTAACTGAATGATCATTGACGAATTTTCTATCACCTCTGTTGAAACGGTGTTCTTCAATACTGGGGTATATACATGAGTTACTGAGTTACGCCGCTTTTAGTAATATTCCAGCAATATCACGACGGGGACACAAGGAAGGGGCTTCACACATTGTACCCATGTAATGAATCGAACCTGGTCTTCGGCGTCACGAGCGAAGGCTGTGCCCACTAGGCTACCCCACCTCCAAATGTATACAATAAATAAGTTGCCCCATTTATAATTACCTCTAAACACACTAAAATAAGATATTCATTTACCCCAAATACATAATTTTGTTATGAACATGTTTCTTTTTTTACAAATTGTAGTGAAACAGTTTTCCAGAATCGAAAGTTTATCTAGGTACATTTTTTTCTAACATTGGG
The DNA here is from genome assembly GCA_008038995.1 of Haliotis laevigata. Lineage (NCBI taxonomy): Eukaryota > Metazoa > Mollusca > Gastropoda > Lepetellida > Haliotidae > Haliotis > Haliotis laevigata. The sequence goes on along the minus strand of VKKT01003741.1, from coordinate 60,892 downwards.
GCATTTGATATTGTCCATACCTGGTGTCAAATGTGTTATGACTTCATCTGAAATATTTCTCCCAAACAACTTTAGTTTGTATTAAGCCTAAAGATAGAATGTGCTTTTGTAAAATACGTTCAGTGCCTGTAAAGGCTGAAAAAATGCCTTTTGATCGGTTTTATTGGATATGGTGGGTGTTTTGTAAAATGGTATGTTGTGTGTAAAACAGATCATATTAAATGTTTTGGTCTGTTCCAGATTCGATTTGTTTACAAACAACATCGTACAGGTGTAAAACTGCTGGAACAAATATATACTCATGATATAGTCATGATTGTACAATCTACTCTGCTTTTAGCAGAGATTTGGATGTAGACAGGGTGTTGTCGCTTCTCTCTATTGCAATGTTATTTGCGATTTTCGCGGAAGACCCGGGTTCGATTCCCACATGGGTACAATATGTGACGGCCATTTCTGGTGTGTCCCGCCGTGCTAAGAGCGGCGTAAAACTAACTCACTCACTCACTATTTGCGACTTTCAGCGAGCAGGGGCAAGCTGAAGTTGGAGAAAGTGAAGCAGCTCTGTCCAGGTGCCAGGCTGGAGTGTGTGGACATCGCTGAGGACACGGATACCAGGGATCAGCTGATCGCCGAACACGACATCGTTGTCAGGTAGTCTAAATATGCCAGAAATCTTTCGTGAGTCAAAATCCTATTATCAAATTGAAAAGCTATTCAAATGGCTACCTCTTCCTATTAAAAACGAAAATAAACCGGCACACCTGATAACGGGGAGGGGAACCTAGTTTAATTCACAAATATTGACGTGGAATTAAGTGGAAGCAGCACAGAAATATGTGAAGGCTCAAAAAGTTTGAAAGAATGTGCATAAACATGAATTATCAACGGAAAAGATATCTTTTAAAAATTAGCGCCCACTAAGTCAACTGGATGTAGATTTTAAAATCGCCTCAAGTGTCATTATCCTTAGAGTTTTACGTTGTATAATAAGCGAAACTCAAACAGGTTATTTACAAATACATTCATAGATCATCAATTGCGTTCCTTCTTGTAACAGTTGACAGTGTAAAGGCTTTAGAAGCCGTTTGAAGGAATTTCAGTGATCTTGCCTTACAGACCTTCATGTTTAGTCACTATATCAGAAAGTGGGTAAAACTTTTCAAATATGCAAGTTCAAGCGCGACTACCAATTTAAGATATATATCAGATTTGTTCATGCTTGGTAGAGGATGCTGACAAGGAGATCAGCTATCACCATATATATTTATTGTATGCACTCAGCGCACAGGAATAATCGTCAAAGATCAACAATATTGTATATTTCAGTATTCCGATGACTCAAATATTACATTACATGGTTCAGAAACCAGCTTATCTGAACTGGTTGAAATATGTTTTTAAAATGCTGTCTACTCAGCTTTAGTAATAAACTATGACTAACCTAGAGCTATAAGTACGGGATCAAATAGAGGATCAAACAAACAACTCTTCCCAAATATACCACTGTGCTAGTCAAACGAACCGTTTCAAATGTATAGTTGTTGCACAAATATAAAAAAAATGTATATACAATTTATATACAGTTTTCAAAAGCTGGGCCAGGCGTTTTTGCGTTGAGGTATACATTGCTGTGACCATAAAAAAGGACAGGACAAGGATACATGAATATCATTTTTTCGATCAAGGTCAGCCTGAATGTTGTGAAGATTAAATTACCATATAAACAGTCTGGCTGATTAAATGCAGTGCTGCGCAGTCTTCCACGATATATATTCACTACATATCGAGGCTTCGCAGCACTGAGACGTCGTATCGCGTAATGACAGCGATGGTGATGTGTTCTTAAGACGTCAAAGGTAGGGCCATAGATAGAGTCACGTGATCACATTAGGCCCGCCCACTCTAGGTTTGAGGCGTCCAAAGGGGTGGGGGGGGTTTGTGAACGTTTTTATAGGCCTGTATGGATAGGGATTACATGATGTTATATGAGTGAGTGAGTGAGTTTACTTTTACGCCGCACTTGATAGCATTGGAATATTACTAAATATGGCTTAAAATCTTACTCACTCACTCGTCACTATTGTCGGCCACAGGTTCAAACATGTTGAATTGAAACAATTTCTTTCTGACTCGTTTCATTTGTTGACAGAAAGATGGTACATTTTAATCATCTCACCCATATGAAGTAATTTCAGTGTGCAGACGAACATGTGTTAATTGTGGGCTTGTGAATGTTCAAGGGTTTAAAGGGGTGCTTACTTATGTCGAGGACTACCAGAGCTGCTGACGTTAACCTTGAACAGTGAGTGAGTGAGTTTAGTTTTACGCTGAACTCAGCAATAGTCCAGCTATATGGCGGTGGTCTGTAAATAATCGAGTCTGGACCAGACAATCCAGTGATCAACAGCATGGACATCGATCTACACAATTTGGATACGATGACATGTGTCAACCAAGTCAGCGAGCCTGACACCCTATACCGTCAGTCATCTCTTGATGTCATATGAAACTCTCTTAACTTAGTTATACTGCATCGAGCACAGCTTAGTATTTCTTGTATCACAAAGACCTTCAAAAGAAAGAGATCGTTTTGCATGTGTAAATGTCCCAAATGCTTCCTTTTGGGGGTAATTGGTCTTTGCTGTACTGTATACACGATGTTTTTACGAAGTTGTGACTTTGTCATTAAAGTGCCAATTCTAGTGATGTGTGGGTAGAATCAAAAGATTACACAAAGTGCGTGATCTAGAAAAACAGTCGTTAAAATTCGATTTTGTGGAGGCCGAGTTGGCTGAGTGGGTTAGATCGCTGCCTTTGTGAGCAAGCGACTGGGAGCGAGTGTGTATGGCCTACAGCGTGATCAACGGACGCGTTAAGCATGAGACTACCACAAGCGACTAGGAGCGAGTGTGTATGGCCTACAGAGTGATCAGCGGACGCGTTAAGCATTATAGACTACCACAAGCGACTGGGAGCGAGTGTGTATGGCCTACAGCGTGATCAGCGGACGCGT
>VKKT01003740.1:124924-137713 GCA_008038995.1 Haliotis laevigata | reverse complement strand
GTGGATGGTAGAATGTAGTTGATGGATTGTTTGTGGTGGATGGTAGAAGGTAGGTGATGAAGAGTGTGTTGTGGTGGATGGTAGAAGGTAGGTGATAAAGGATGTGTTGTTGTGGATGGTAAAGGTAGTTAACAGATGGATTGTGGATGGTAGAAGGTAGATGATAAAGGGTGTGTTGTGGTGGATGGTAGAAGGTAGTTGACGGATGGATTGTGGATGGTAGATGATAAAGGGTGTGTTGTGGATGGTAGAAGGTAGGTGATAAAGGATGTGTAGTGGATGGTAGAAGGTAGAAGGTAGTTGATGGATGGTAGAAGGTAGATGATAAAGGGTGTGTTGTGGTGGATGGTAGAAGGTAGTTGATAAAGTGTGTTGTGGATGGTAGATGGTAGTTGATGGATGGTAGAAGGTAGATGATAAAGGGTGTGTCGTGGTAGATGGTAGAAATGTCATGGTAGAAAGTAGACGATAAAGGGTGTGTTGTGGTGGATGGTAGAAGGTAGATGATAAAGGGTGTGTTGTGGTGGATGGTAGAAGGTAGTTGACAGACGGTAGAAGGTAGATGATAAAGGATGTGTTGTGGTGGATGGTAGAAGATAGTTGATAAAGTGTTGTGGATGGTAGACGGTAGTTGACTAATGATAGAAGGTAGATGTTAAAGGGTGTTGTGGATGGTAGAAGGTAGTTGATGGATGGGTTGTGGATGGTAGAAGGTAGATGTTAAAGGGTGTGTTGTGGTGGATGGTAGAAAGTATTTAATAAAGTGTGTGTTGTGGTGGATGGTAGGAGGTAGATGTTAAAGGGTGTGTTGTGGTCGATGGTAGAAGGTAGTTGATAAAGTGTGTGTTGTGGTCGATGGTAGAAGGATTAAATTATTAACCATGGATGGTGATGAATGTGAATTATTATCACACAACACAAATGATGAAACATTCCCAGAGTAGTATTTAGGGATATGTATGGGAGGTTTAATGAAAGTCCACTGCATCATTTCAAGAAGGGAGATGTAAGCACTGGAACAGTACTCCCAGCAGTGCCATCCGTTGAAAGATTTCCATCTGTTTGTTACTGTTACAGACCGTTGATGAGGACCAACTATTCACCGATGAGGAATATCAGAAGTTTGTGGAGGAACATCATGCTCAGCCTGGATTAATTAATGTAGGTCCATTAATTATTGACACCTTTGTTCTTCAGTACTTCGGTTATCTAGTGAATTTCATGTATGATAGAAATTCAAAGATCCATGACAGCTACAAAGACTTTTTATTAAACAATGATTTCTACAACATTTGTATGCACCTAATATGACATGCACCTTTGTATTTGTTCCCAGTGCTAGTCAATGTCTTGTTTTGACTAAATTAGTTGATTTCTGTATGAAAATGTTTGCGTATATTGATTTCTGTATTGCAACTTTCAGCAACCACCTGAACATGTTGACCCAAGTGTGATGCAGATGAACCAGGGTCAAGTTCCTCTAGGCCAAGTGCCACAGCAAGGTCAGAACCTTCAGTATCAAGGTCAGCCTCAAGGTCATGACTTCCAGCAGCAGCAGCAACAATATGCACAGCAACAACAAATCCTGCAACATCAACAGCAACAGTTTGCCCAGCAACAGGTTGTTCAACAGCAACTTGCAGAACAGCATGCTCAGATGCAACAGCACATTCAACAGCAGCAACAGCAACAACATCAGCAGCAACAGCAACATATTCAGCAACAGCAAATGCTTCAACAGCCTCAAATGGGCCAGCAGTTGAACCAACAACAGGCTCAACAACAGCAAGCTCAAGTACCAGTGCAGGGTCAACAACAGCAAGTTCAAGGTCAGGTTCCAGTTCAGAATCAGCAGCAGCAAGTTCAGGGTCAGGTTCCTGTCCAACAACAGCAAGTTCCTGTTCAGAACCAGCAACCTGTTCAAGGACAGCAACCTATTCAGAATCAACAAGCCCAGCAACCCGTTCAGAATCAACAAGCCCAGCAACCCATACAGAATCAACAGCAACCTGTTCAAGGACAACAACAACAACAACAGCAACAGCAGGTATGATCTTGAAACATTCTGGTTCAAAAATTAATCTCATATTCTCTATTGACTATTCCCAAGAAAAAACGAAACTCTGCTTCCTCATATTTTTCAGTTGTTCACAACCAATCATAACAGCACATTCTTTACTTTTGCAGGCTCAACCAGTTCAAGGTCAAGCCTAATCTTAAAGGTGAAGGTCATTCCTGTGGAATTTGGAAGGCATCAAACTCAAAGATGACAAGGACAATGCTATGAACTGATAACAGTGATGTGATCTTGTTTATGTTATTTATTTTACTCAAGGTGGAGGAGCCATACTTATGTATATTTAGTTTTCAGATAATTTTTCTTTTGATGAAAAGAAATCAAAGTGCTTTTGTATGATGTTTATTTTGATTTTTTTCTGGCACTACTATACATGTCATATATAAGTTTTTTAAAATCCTCTTACATTCACACCTGGAAATCCACACTGTTACTGTCATTGAAGTGGATTTGGAAAATGAGTGTGGTTTTCATGAAAGTTCTGAATCTCACAGACATTAATCTGCAGTGATAGTAATGATTTATTATCAGAAAATGAAAGTCTAAGACGGAATGTGTGATATGAATGACTCATTCAATGACCACATTTAGGTCAGTGTTGAAACATTTATCTACCAAATTTCTGAGTTTCATGTGATTTACACCATTGCCAAAAGCTGTGTAAAATCCTACTCGATCACTTCTTGTCAGAGTTATCCCCCTTCTTATTCCTATCTTTCAAATTTGACCAATAATCAGCAAGTCAGGTATCCAAGTGGTTAAGTGTTGACTAGTCATGCAGAAGGTCTGGGTTTGAATCCCCCATCAGGACATGTGAGGCCATTCTTGGTTCCCCAGCTGTGATACTGCTGGCAAATTATGAAAGAGACAGAAAACCATCCTCATGAAGACAAAACTGCCTTCCTTCCGTATCTTCCTAAAATAAACACTTTGTTAATACAGTAACAGTAAGGGTGAATTGAAGTCTTGATGTTTTCAAGTCAGACCTAAAGACCCTGCTCTTCAAGAAATACTATGACTAGTGAACTAGTCAAATCTGTAGCGCTATGAGCAAAACTTCTGGTGTGGAGTTTAGCGCATTACAAATGGACTATATTATTAAATATATGTCACCCTCAGATGGAACAGTGTGACAGCTGTATTTGGTTACTGTTGCCCAGTCCATTGTCTGTGAGAACTGTACGTTGACATCAATTTGGATGTTGCTGTTATTTCTTGAGTGCATATTGTGTGAACTGCCAGGCTGTCATCAACTGTTGTGGCAGCTAGATATTTACTACGGCTGTCACGGATCCGGAATTTCTGTATTAATGTAAACATATACCAACTGATATTCACAAGACAGTTTAATGTAAAATATGCTCTTGTGATTGTTACTGTCTGTATTTCAAAGCACACATTCATTTTTGTTTTGTTAGAGAATTATGAAAGTTTTAGACACTTCAAAATGTTTAACCTGATTATCATAATTATACTCATAATTACAAAAACATCTGCTGTTAGTATTGTTACTATTTCTGACTGAACTCTTCAATTCAATTTGTCCGAGTTGAAGCTGACGCTTCTTAACGATATCATTTCTAGATGGATGCCGCTTTGTAAGACACATAGTGGCCATCAGTGTTAAATTTCATTGACAGCCTTTTTGAAATTGGGAACTTGGGAAGTACAATACCGACAAATTTATAGATAACAAATTAAAAGACGTTGTTATCCATATATTTCTCTGTATTTGAAACATTTTGCGGGATAAATTTGAGCTCCTTGTTCCAAAATCAAAGGTTCTGGATAGGTTAAGTTATTAGAGTGAAATTGTTTTTCAGAATGAGTGTAAATAGTGTACCAAATCATATATCCGAGTAGGATAAAATCAGAGACCTGGACTCTGTTCCTCAAAACGATCTTAGCGCTAGGATGATTATATACTTATGTTAAAGCACTGGAGATCCCGTCACCTTGGCGCTAAGATCGTTTTCTAGAAAGTGTCCTTTGCATTAAATGCTTTAGCATTAATAATTCCCTACTTAGTCTAGTTGAACTGCAGTGTCAGACAAGGATTGTTGATGTGTGCCTTTGAATATTAATTACTGATACCTTTAGCTGTAAGTCTCCCAGTTTTTATGTGGGGCATTGAAAGTGGTATGAATGTGAACTAAAAATCTAAACCAAAGTGTCAATATGAAAAACATTCTGATTGGTATCGCCGTGTTTGAAACTTCTTATGAAGTGTGTAAAGCTCATGTTAAGTTAGTTTTATCGGTTTGTTGTCATATTTAATATGTACATATTTTTGTTTTATTTCTGGGTAATATCTGTATATTGTGATTATTTTTGCGAAAGTGTTTCTGTGTTATATTTTAAATGTTTATCACTGCATGCTTTGAAACGCAACTGCTTTATACCTTTTTCCACCTTACCATATCATCACAGGGTCTTATCATTGCTGAAGGGGATTGGAAGAGCCATGTTCCAAGTGCAATTGTTTGATGCATAGAACAGTCATGTTCATGTTCCATGTGGGTACCACATTAGGGCTTTTTACAACAAGAAATGACTGAAGTCTGTGTTAAATCCTCACTCACTCCACTCACATAAGATTGTGTTATGCCAAAGACCCACGTTTGAGTCCCCACATGGGTACAATGTGTGAAGCCCATTTCTGGATTGGAATATTGCTTAATTGGTGTAAGAATAAACTCACTCACTTCACTCCCATAAGCTTGCCAGTTTTAGACACTGCAATTGCAGAATCTGGAGATATATGGTCAATCATTGTATTAAGACTGAAATGCCAAATGTTTCTGTGCAAATACTGTCCAATGAAACAGTAAGGCAGGATTTCCCTGTGATTTGATTGGTTTCTTCAAACTGAATGGATGAGACTGGAAAAACTAACATGAGGAAAGTCCCTGTGTTGTATTCATGGTTTAACTGGAATGTCTGGAATACTAGTTACCCGTCATAAAGAACAAACACTCATCTTTTGGGGAAAATGTGGGGAAACTACATCTCAAAGTAAGTATTTTTTCTTTTAAGATTGTACCAAAATAGTTCATAATGTGTTTGTTAGGACATTCTATTTAATATTCAATGGCAAGGTGAAAGTTGTGAAATGAAATTGGGTTTTACGTCGTACTTGAGAATATTTTGCTCATATGATGATGTGCATGGCAAGGAGATATATACTGGACAAAATAAGTTAGGGATATTGGTATTTTATGATTGATATTTTATCAGTGTGACAATGAATAAATAGATCATTATTCATAATTTCAAAATTTGCATATATCCCTAACTATTTTTTGTCCAGTATATTAACAATGTAAAGCTGAGAGTTATTTTAAATAACTTTTATGTTTATTTCAAACACATTTTAGATGAGAGTCTGGTGCTAATATTGGGAACATGTAGTTCAGCTTGGTTTCACTTCCATTTGCTGATTTTACCCACAGACAGAAATAACTGGTTAGCTGTTTATATCGTGTGTTGGTTGCAAGGTGATAGGTTAGATGTGCATCATTCAGTATTCGGCTTTGCTTGTATAAGGTTCACATTAATATGTTAAGCAATTTAATCAAATATTTGTTTGAAGTTACTTTATCATTCCAATTCTATGAATATTCACTCATACTGATCTAGTCTTGACAATAATGCTGTTTCGACATTATGCCCATTATAACAAAACAATTTGACTTTGGTGAAATAAATTGAAACTTCTTGTTTTATTTATTCATATTTTTGAAAATTGTGCCATTTAATGAAAACTGTTTTCTGAATATATTTTTGGGAATTGTTGAATTAGAATTAGTAAAGGTAAAGCAATGTCTCGTTCGACATAACAGATGTGAGCTCCTACGTCAAAACATATAAATCTACTGGTTGAAGAATTCTGTCATTCATTGATTCAAGCATTAAACTATGCACATCCTTCATGAACAAAGTCTTGTCTCCAAACAAATGCTACTTATCAAATACTTGTGTAGACAAAAGTCTTAGCGTTGACATAATGTTTCTTTCTGTCCAAATTTTATGCCAAAAATTAACGATTTATTTCCTGAGTGAAAATTAGGAGAGACATATACTATGAAGAACACTATGTTCAGGTATGAAACATGTTGTATACTACAATTTGTCGAATACTGCCTTTAGATAGTAATATGAAATTGCATTTGACAAACATATAATTACTGTAGATTGATAATGGCTTTCTTGAAACACCAAGATGATTGATGTCAGTAATACTTAATGTAATTAAAGGCACATTATGTTATGTACTGTGATATCCTGGAAGTTATTAACCCAGATACCCCAGTGTCCAGATTGAGAGGGTTCCACAGTGCGATGCGATATTGTCAAGAACAAGTATTTTTGTGGTAGCTAAGGAACCAACCAGTTAATGTTCTGAAACTGGGTCTTGGATTTTTCACAATATTTTTTTTACAGGGCATCCAGCATGTCTGAAAAACAACCAAGAAAACCCAGTTAACCTGAGGACAAATGATATTTTTGCAATTTTTTTAATGGAAATTTAGAAAAATAAAACCAAACAATCCCAGCTTCATTTGTCTGAATATCACATGGCTGGTTCCTGATCCACTCTAGTCGTTACCTCATCACTTACCTATATAGACATATCCATGTGTTGAGTGCTGGTGATTCAGCTGCATTACATTACATTATACTAGACTAGTGAGTCCAGCAGAATCTTTGTTTGAATGTTACCGTGCAGGGACCCATTTCTCAAAGCGATCGTAGGGCTACAACTGTTGTAAGTCTATGTTAAAGTATGGGAGTTACGATCACCTTAGCGCTACAATCGCTTTGTGAAATAGGGGCCTGGCTAGCTATTCTCGAAACATTCGTAGCCCTAAGAATTCTGAACATTGATCGTAGCCATCGTAGGGCTACAACTGTTGTAAGTCTATGTTAAAGTATGGGAGTTACGATCACCTTAGCGCTACGATCGCTTTGTGAAATAGGGACCTGGCTAGCTATTCTCGAAACATTCGTAGCCCTAAGAATTCTTAACTTTGATCGTAGCCAATGTGTTAACAATGGGCGTACGAAGTTCGTAGGGCTACAAACGTTTCGAGAATAGCTAGACTGGGCCCCTTCTACAAAGTGATCTTTGCACTAAGATAACCGTAACTCCCATACGTTAACACAGGCTTACAAGAGTAGAGACCTAAGATCGTTTTGTCAAACGGGAACCTGTCTGTTAATACTTCATCATAACCCAAAGACCTCATTTCAAAAGCGATCTTAGCCATTGTTACTTCCATACTTTAACATAGGAGTATAGTTGTCGTAGCCCTAGCATTGCTTTGTGGAATATGGGGGACAATACTCAGTGGATAGTAAGGAGGACTCCCTGGTATTGTGCCCAGCTTGTGTAGGTTGTAATTAGTGACCTGTAATACGGAGACACTTTCTGGACACATCTTCACAGTTAAGATATAGATACATTGAAAAAATGTTGAATGAGAAAACACATAGTTGTGTAAACATCTAACAATGACTGTGAGTTTGCCCCAACCTGGCCAAATGACTATGAACATAAGTTTTTTATCAGATAAATTCTTCCCATCAACTTAGTCTAACCCAGATTGGCAGAACCACTCTACATAGAGAAATCAGCCTTGGCCAATTAAGGGGCATTGCTTTTGAGTAAGTCAGTTTTTGGCCAGTTTGATGTAATGAATGTTTTTGTTGTACAATGTTATGTCATGAACAAAAGAAAACAAATGTCATTGGATTCCCATGTCTTGCAGAAAGCCGTTGAAGAATTTTTGTGTAGTTCTAGTGTGAATATTCCATAGCTGGCGTGAAAGAGAAATAAATGATTATTTATCATGTTTCTTGGACTCCTTGTGTTCTTCTTCACACAGACGCCATCACAAATGAGGGAAAAAATCAAACTCAAACGGCACATCGTATTATCAATCTCAACTCCCTAGGGATCATACATCTCTTGCAGCCACTAGGCGCACCGAGTTATTGTGGCTTTCCGACCTTACGAGCTGGATGGACTGGGACACATAGTCACAGTACTTTGTCCAAGTTCACTGCACGTTGCTGTACCCGCAACAAGGTGTTTGCACGTATTCATGTGGCCACCATCTGGTCATATACCAACGGATTCATGGGCTCTTTTAAGTGCACATGGTTGTGTACTGAACACTAGGGGTTGTGACAACATTGAAAGGGTCTGCACAGAAAGTTGACTCCAAGGTTTTTGCACCCGGTCACAGGAGGGCTCGATCCCGGCACCTCAACCTCACTGGGTCAATAAGCCTGCCGCCTTACACAGCTCACCCACCACATATTCCTCAGTCACCTCATGTCTGAAAAACCTGAATTATGGGAAATTCATTGATACTATTCTTAAAGGGGAAACGTAGATGGACAGATTTGCATTCACAGTTTTGACATAGTTGTTTCAATTTTTTTCTGTCAAATACAGAGAAAACTACATTGAGTTGAATGAAGAATTTTGGAAGTGTGGAAATGAAATCCTTTTTGAAACCGTTTGGGTCTGTAATATTTTAAGTAATTACTTATATCAATTACTTATATCAACTGCTGCATCATCTTATGTCAGTTTTCGATACCTGCCAAAAACCAACATTGTACAGATCAGTATCATCTTAACCCAATTGCGTAGATGAATGCTCATGATGTCAATCACTGAACTGTCTGGTCCAACCTCAGTTATCTATAGACAACATTCGTATAGCGGCATATCCGTGCAGTGTAAAACAGGGTGAGTGACTTTAGGTTTACACCGCTTTTAGCAATATTCCAGCAATATCACAGCAGGGGACACCAGAAATAGGCTTCACACGTACCCATGTGGGGAATAGAACCCGGGTCTTCAGTGATGGGCGAATGCTTTAACCACTGCCCCTGAAAACAAAAAACAAGCAAATGGATGAGGACATACACTATCTTCTGGTAATGATATAAAGGGAATCTTACCTGTAACAAAGAAAAGATGAGGATACACAGTACAGATTGTGTCATTTGGGTTTTCCAGCCACATAAGCACCACATTGACAGGTGCTCCAGCAGACAGCTGTGTTAAATGTTGAGATCAGCACTAAATACATACAATCAATTCATAACCAATTGTCCACGACTGAAATGAAAGTCAAATCCCAGTAACAGATATTGTACTTATATCTTTTACACATTTGAATATGGTTACAATTTACCAATTACAATTTTCAAGTTAGGTTAAGTAACAGGCTAGTGTTCAATGACAAATACATTTACTGTTACAAATCGCTTTGGTTAATGAGCCTTGGTATTTAAAAATGAAAACAATCAACGACGTAGAATTTAGTAAGATATTGACAGAATTATCTGGTTTCCGCCGCTAGCCCGATGAGACACCCCAAGACTGATGTAACTCTGGAGGATCTTGTGGTGACGAAAGAAGCAGCTGTTGGTGTAGGGGAGATAACTCTGTGTCACTGCTGTTTACATAACAAGAGCCACGCGCGGTGTTCAACTTCGAGCTGCATTATTGGTAAAGAGGTTCGTATTTCTCCCTTGCATAAATGATGACAAAAACCCAGCATTCCTCAATGTGAATAACAAACACTAATTCACCATTTTCATTTTGTCGAATGTGCTCCACTGTTTCGACGAGTGGCTTGCTGGAAGCGAGACGATGCCAATGGATCGGGCGATCAGCCGCCGTCAGTCACTGGCGTCAGGCTCAGTAGCCAGCTTGATGCGTGGATGGAATAAGGATGTTGACGATGCAAATGACTGCATTGTCTGGTCCAGACTAGGCTATTTACAGACAGCAGACATAATCATATATGGAATATTGTTGAACGTTATTGTTGCTCGGCTTGCAGATCAGTGACATATGAAAAGATTGATAGCTTGAAAACTTCAGACCAAGCGAAAAAATCGTGCATGTTTGTACTGTAGAGTTTTCTTTAGGGTCCTTGTGAAAAGGGCCGCATAACAGATGGCCCCATAACAGATGGCCCCATAACGGAAAAGTCAAAAGGCCACAAGAAAGTCAAAAGGGCCCCACATAAAAAAATAACATCTTTTTTTAAAAGTATGCAATGCATACTACTAGTATTTCTGTTTTTAAAAAGATATTTTTTCAACATTGGAAAGAAAATGATGACCACGAATAGATGTGTGTGAAGTTTATCTATTTCATGTAAGCAACAAAACACTTATCATATATGATCATGAGAATTTATCACATATATTTAATTGGCAGAGAAATGCATTTAACAATAGTACCACATTTTATTTTTCACTCTTTTTACAGGTAGCCCATAAAGCTCTCAAAATGTTTCCTGATAACCCTATCTTATTTAGTGATATCAAGTTTTCTATCAGTAGAGTCGAAGGCTTTACGGAAATCTATAAATGCTACATAGAATCTACTTTTCCGTTTACATAAATGTTTTTGAATAAGAGCATTTAATACAAAAATATTGTATGTTGTTGAGTAACAAGTGTTTTTAATAAATTTTGAATCACTGCTTCTACTGTCATCAAAATCAGGAATACTCTCCTGTAAATCACCTGATCTGTATTAAACTCACCACCAATCAATATAACTGGATCTGAAGTAAAACATTCAAGGTGTTCAACAATTAGCTGCTCCAGCTGAATTGTCCCATTATGTTCAATAACATTGTCATAATATTTTGAATATTGTGAGGACATATATACACAAAAATATAAGATATCATTTTCTTGACCAAATATTTCTTGATTATGTTGAAGGAACATGCCTTTACCGTGGTATATGTGACATATTTAAGGGTGTTACACATCTATCAATAGAACTTCTAACTAAAGCCGTAATACCACCTGCATACCGACCTTTCTGTTTGCCTCGCATAATTTTTTATATCTTTAAATCTGTAAAATATGTTGATAAGTCAAATTGGTGAAGCCATGTCTGTGTTAGTCTTATTATATAATAAGATTTCACATAATCAATAAAGATAAAACATGCCACCTAATTTTGGCATTTGCTGATAGAGACAGATAGATTGTTTATTTCTCTGCCAAAGTATTTGTCATAATCATATGTGATAAGTCTTTTGTTACTTAGATGAAATAATTAACCATCACAAACATGATTTTCTTTCAAATGTTGAATAAACATCTTTTTAAAAACAGAACCAGTATGGATAAAGTATACATAGTATAGATGTATAACCTTTTACTATAATACACTTTTAAAAAAAGATATTATTATTTTTGCATATGGGGCTCTTTTGAGTAGGGGTGTCTGAGGCACTTTTGACTTTTTGATGCAGCCCTTTTGACTTTCTTGTGGCCCTTTTGACTTTTCCGTTTTGGTGCCCTTTTGTCATGCGGCCCTTTTGACCTTTTCCCTTTCTTTACACCTTCAATTTACTAAACAAATATTGTAAAGTGTTGCAAAATAGGACCTTTGTGCATTTTCCAAATTATAAGATGAAATGGTTCATGAGAAACCTCACAGACATCTACCAATATTGTCTTAGAATTTGATTAATGTTTTTATTTTAATTTCAGGATTGGTGAAAATGTCACATAAAACAATCCATTGGTTTAGGAAAGGTCTGCGTATCCATGACAACCCAGCTCTCCTGGCAGCTGTCAAAGAGGGAGAGGCCTTATGGCCAATATTCATTCTTGACCCATGGTTTGCCAAAAATGCTCGGGTTGGAATCAACAGATGGCGGTTTCTACTTCAGTCTTTAAAAGATCTTGATGAGAATCTGAAAAAAGTCAACTCAAGGTATTGATTCTTTAAACAAGAAGCAACAATGCTATTTGTCGTTAATGACAGTTTAACCATTTTATTTACGTGTTGTTCACAATGGCCAGTCCATACATTGTATGTGTATTGATTTTAGTCTTGGTAATTGTTTATGAATTTATTATTTTGTGAATGATGTTGAATTATTTTATGTATATGTTGTGTCTTGTCTTGTTGGCCACTCTTCAGTCAGGGTCATACCGACCTTGAAATAAATATATCCAAGAAAGCCCATGCAAGTCTAGAATATGATTACCACAGTCTCTGGGCTCCTTTGAATTATATTTCATAATTATGACTAAGAAACTGTATTTTCTTACACACCCGTGGGTGAGAAACCCATGTGAGAAAACTGGTATCACACATAATTATGTGTGAGATTGATTTCTAATCCCGTGATTGGCTACTCCATTTTGATGACCTAGGGTCAGGTTATGACAGACTACTTTCCTGATTAAAATTCATTGATAAGTTACTCTTGCTTCAATCGAACAGAAACCTGTTACTCGTGCCAAAAAAACAACTTTACTCCTACCTGTTATTTTCGCGATTGCAGCATAAACAGGTATTTATACAATGAAACACAATTAAAATAAATATAACTTGAATTTATTTATTTTCTGATTCCTTTTATTAAAACGTTTGATTTCCAGTCATGAATTCAAAATGTCTCGAACAATCAGTGATACCTGTGTAAACAATTATGTGAAAATCGMYGTTAGAAAYAAAGACCGKGATTCCYTTCGAATATTCAAAATGTACAWCATTGGTACTTTTACTGGAGAGATGCGACAAGTGTCATGTATCATCTTGCAAAAATACCTGACACGTTAACGTCAGTGCCTGTCCATTGTGAGATCAATTTGCCTTGTTGTTTCTTTGATGCATTGATGAAGATGACATTTTTCACTGATAC
>VKKT01003737.1:13006-25168 GCA_008038995.1 Haliotis laevigata | reverse complement strand
GAACAAAAGGAGCGAAGGTTGAACTGGTGCTTACAGCATAGACATTTTAACTGGGACAATGTAGTTTTTTCAGATGAAAGTTCTGTGTGGATGTTTCCTAATACACTGAATGTCTGGACAAAACAATCTGAAAGACCTTTGTATCAGCGCCCAAAGTACAGTCCGAAATTTAACGTGTGGGGTGGCATATCTGTGTTAGGGGCAACGCCCCTCTGTGTATTTGAAGGGAATATGAACAGTGAGCGGTACACATATTTTACAATCTTTAAATTCTCAATAATTTCTGGTTGTACTGTAATATACGTTTTAGCGTTATAAAAATTTAAAAAATACGTTCTTGTTTTCAATGTTTCAATGCTTGTTTATGTTCCACAACCACTTTAATCAATATACAGTAGACAGCAGACCTGGAACCGGTTTTAAGAAATGCATATTGGACGTCAAATAGACAAACGAGAATCAGAATGAACAATCGGAGGTGTCTGCCCAGTGTGGCACAAGCCGGTCGGGAAGTGGGTTTAAAGTGATTAACATCATCTTGCGTTTGGCCACCGAATTGAATCGAAAACATAATCAGCGGAATGCCACTGTGAAGAGACATTCCTAGATTAATTCCAGACATAATGCTAGATCATGGAACAGTAAATTCAGTTAATAGTAGAATGCATACTCTTGAAGAAGACTCCCATTATGAAGCCCCACCTCCATCCTACCCCGTCCCCCTTCAAGAGCTGAGCACCCTCTGATACTAGCGGCCTCTTGATCGACAAAAGCATCATCACAACAGTGGAACACTCAGATGGGTCTGTAATTGACATTTGTTTCTTTCATGACCATTGCCGGAGAGACAACGTCACGCAGTTTCTGTGTCTACACCCAAGGAAGCATGTATGTTTAATTATTGCTGTTGCGCGATGTGTGACGCATGTGTCAAAACGGGTCCATTATGGTACAAATTCATGACAAAACAGTTAGGTTGAAATTGCTTTTAATACACGATGTATAAAGAATTTAAACTGTCTGTCACGACAGTAGTCACCGGTCCAAGGTCACGCTCAAATTATATTAACACTGTCTGAGTTGGAACATAAAATAACTTAATATTCATTACATGGAGATAGGCTTGTATCGTGTGTTGACGGGATCTTCTTTCTGTTGGCCCAAAACGCATTATGGTTGGAAATCCTTTAAGAAGTGGAAAAAATACAAACAAATTAGTGTCTGCAAACAACCTGCTATTTCTGTATGAAGGAGGTCAAATAGTACGGAAGTTGTCAATGGAGACATCTCAAACATTCGCCCCCTTCATTACAAAATCACGAGACGGCACAAAATGTAAATATGCAAGGTCAGCAGGTCAAGGTCAGTGTCAGTGTGACGTCGACACGGCACGTGCATGGCGTCACTGGAGACGGCAGAAATCGGCTCTTCGAGGAACGTAAATACCCAAACGTGACATTCCGTAATCTTGCGAGACTGAGTGATCATGTGACCCACTATCTCATGTCCTGACGTGACCCTATTTTGGCTGGAAACTAGTGTTTTCGGTTGTTTTTCAAATGACATTCCATAAATCAACTTTTGCACGCATTGACTTTCGGTTTAGATAATATCACCAAGTTTTCTACTTTAGAGTTCACGCTACTGTCACCAATTGGTTCTACTAATTTGTCTGAACTAAAAAATTGTGTCACCATTATTAGCGAACCAGGATATTGAATTTCAATGCATTTTGTAAAGAGTAAAAAATACTTCCTCAAGGAAAACACGACACCAGCAACGAAAATAGCAATACAATTTTAATTACATAAACGTCACAATCGATACTTCACTGTAACCAGGAGTAAAGCACCAGTGACGCCTGGTTGTCCCCAGTGTGTTAGACAAGTGAGGGTAGTCCCTCTCACGTCATTAACGCCACTGCACAAATCACGACTGACACACCTCAACACTGTCTCAAGCACTACATAATAGCTGAAAGTAGTTCAAATCAGGTACCCTACTTTCAAACCGGTCGATAAGGCAGTGGCGGCTATCCTCTCACGATCTGATTTTAGATTTAAAGAAGTGCGTTTTGATGTTTTATGGCGGCCTTTATAGAGTTTAGAAGCCATGCTGCAAGTTGCGTGTTTTTAGTCTTTAGAGTATTGCCATGTGTCATAATACCCCGACCTGGCACTGGAGCTGGTGTTCGTTTACAAAAATCCATATATTGTGTTTACTGGAATATCACGGGGAGTCCCACGGTCGATAATAAGAGACGGGGTATTAGGCAACTGCTCAACACTGCGCGCCTAAGAGAGGCATCTTATAACTTGACAGCGACGCAACGCTAACCTGCAGAGAGACTACATTGGTGTTGTGTAAAGACAACGGGTTTGAGATCAATACCATATTCGCTATCGTTTGCATTGTTGCAGTGATGCACTAGAGATTCCTGTTTGAATTGTTTGAAGGCTATATATGTCTAGTGACAATGTTTAGACCATCATTTATGCATTTCTTTCAAATATTTATATTTTATTTTTTCATAAATTGATTTTATATTTTTGAACGGTACAAAGAACTAACTTTTGAGTTTTGACTTCTATAAGCATCCATCTAGATAAAGATATTAATACATACTGAAGAAAATACATAAAAGAAACATTTCCATATAATATTCATACTAAATTTCTTTTGTCCATTTTTCGGTAGCCTAATAGTTAAAGCTTTCGGTTGTCATGTCGAAGGTCGGGTTCGAACCGCCAGATAGGTACAAATGTGAAGCTTATTTCTGGTGTCCTCCGCCGTGATATTCTAGAATAGTGCTATAACAGTGTGACACCATACCCACTCCTCCTATGTACGATTCCGACTATATGTTAAACATTGTTGTGTTAATGAGTAATTACACTTATGTGGCACTTACATACTAGTATAAGCTTGACATGACACAACAGCTGGGTGGCTTATGTGTGAGGTTGGAACCATTTGTGAAGTGCATGTTTTTTGTCAGCTTATTCGTTCGTAAGCAAATATTTTGATATTGTTAACATGCATATACGTGCTTGAAAGTGATCACTGGACTGTCTGGTTATATGCAGACCGTCGACGTGTAGCTGGAATATAGCTGAGTGCGGCGTTAAACAACAGGCATTCGTGCAAACATGCTTGAAATACTAACTCACTCATTGATTCACTCCCGCAATACAACGGACTATTGCTGAGTGCGGCGTAAAACTAAACTCACTCACTCACTCACTCACTCACTCACTCAGGGTTTGCAAACATCTTTCACCTCATCTTTCACAGGAGCACACTACAACCTCATCTCCGATCCTTGCATCTCAATTCGTTGTAAACATGCCGAAGTGTCTCATTTGCAACTCAATCACCTTAGTTGAAAAGCCGCAGACAAATCTTTTAAGAGTAATATCTTGCGCCTCGGATTCCAGGAATATCAGAAGATTAGAAATTCTGTCGATTTCCAAGCGCCAACGTATCGCATCAAACCAACCTTGAATTGCGTATTTTATATTGGCGCATTACCTCTGATGCAAATTATCGAATTACGCTAAATCTATTACAGCAATCTCCAAAACACATCTAGCAGCTGACCTGACACACTGTAGTGAACTAGGGAACTAGGCCAACGTATAACTAATGTTAATACATCACTGTGTGCCTGCCTCTCAGTATCCAAATTGCACATCTGCATTGTTTATTGATGTAGATTGATATACACAAAAAAGGTATCAAAATAACGCAGGTTGTTTAATTTGGGCCATTCCGTGTAAAACCTTCTGCAATGTCGACATATTGATTGGTAGGGAACAAAACGATGATATTTCCCTGAAGACAGTGTATACAATGAAAACCCAGCAGGACCATCTCGTGAGATCTAAATGCGTCAGATAAAAAGATTAAGCGAAAGCAAATACAGACTCGTGTGACATTGTCACAAGAATGAAAAAAGTGTAAAATTGAAAAGGTAAACGAAAGCATACAAACACACACTGACGCACGCACGCACGAACACGCACGCACACATACGTACGTGTACCTTAACATGGACTTAATTTTGCATATACATTTTCCAATATTTATTTAATGAACCCTGTATAGAAAACATGACTTTTGGACGTATCGATCCAACATAATGGCGCTCTTTTCGGACTGTCAAAACGAAATGGTGAAAAATTCTTAAAATTAATTTTGTTTTGAACAAACCATAAACAAAGATTGAAACCAGATAGGTACATGGCAATATACAGAAGTCATAATAAACGTTATACTAGAAATAACAATATTTCTGTTCTCATAATAGGAATGTTGATTCAGTTGAAACAGAAAGTGCGGTTCGCAGTGCTTAGAGTACTTTATTGTAACATTTAACCAGTTAACTTATGTAGACATTCGAAAAACGGCATAGATATTTCTTCGAATCCAATGAATAATAAAGTAATATCAATTTGTAATATCATAAACAATGGAGGTTTTTAACGTTTAATATTTACTCAGGCCATGGAAATAATAGTTTATTGTTACAATTCATTATCTAGGAAAAGGTCATATTCATATTCAAATCCAGAGACAGATTGTCTTCATGTACTTTTTCAGCCACTCAAATAGGCAAGTGACCTTATCAAATCTTTCCGTCTCATCCAGAAATGCTCTCCTATTCATAAGCTCGGGGAAGTTATGTAATTTCAACTTTCCATGTCTCAAATTAAAATCGATGAATTATCCAGCCAGTATGCGACTGCGCTGCTACATGAGCACATCAATAAAGCCTACAATGGTACTCAACGTCCCTGACAGAAATCAATACTTCAAGTGAACTAGGTTCGTGGGATTCTAACCCGAACTCAGCGATCAATAGACCTTTTTGGTCAGCATCAGCCCCACAAGCGGGGCCATTACTAACTTGTATTATTTACGCAATTGAAACATTCTCACTTGTCCAGGATTGTGTAATGTTTGCACTGTTTTATTGATTGGAGTAAAACTGTCTTGTTCAGAAGGCTGATAGGGCGCCAGTGACCCACTGCCGTCCCCGACGTCGTTCAGGCGGGTGAGGATGTACCCAGACGCCTACTCCCAGTCGCTATTAGAGTGAATGAGTATGGTTTTACGCCGCTTTTAGCAATATTCCAGTGATATCGCGGCGGGGGGACACCAGAACTAGGCTTCACATTGTACCCAAATGGGGATTCGAAAGCGGGTCTTCAGTGTGACGGGTTGACTCTTTAACCACTAGGCTACCCTCCGTGTGTGTTTGTGTTTGTGTTTGTGTGTGTGTGTGTGTGTGTGTGAAATTTCTTGGTAGCCGTAATAAAGCTGTGCGGAGTTGCGTCCCTTCCTCGTGTCAGGATCTGAAGGATGGGAACACATTTACTCTCGCGTCACTGTGCTAGGTTAGTAAACACTTGCGATACTTCTACCTGTAGAACCACATAAGCTGCTTGTTGCAAATTACCACATAACCACATATATACTGTTTGCTGTGCAACTACCCATGTAACTACCTATGTTGTTTGCTGGTCAGTTACTCACATAGATTCACATACTGCAAGGGGAATCGACGGCCCAATCGTCTAAAGGCGCTGCAATTAGCTGTGCAGAGTTGCGTCCCCTGACCACGCCTTGTATGTTCGAATCCTGGCTCGCTTGGATTGGGTTAATCGGCACCTTACCCTTGGTCGTGGGTTGCAGAAACGTCTAAAATGTGTATTACTTCGGGTTTCCCTCCAACTTTAGCTGACATGTCGCTGGAATATTGAATGCTGTAAAGCATATACTACTACCCGTACAACTACTCACATAACTACACATACTGATTGCTGTACAACTACCCATATAACTACACATACTTCTTGCTGTACAACTACCAATTTAACTACGTATACTGCTTGCTTTACAACTATCCACTCAACTACACATACTGTTAGCTCTACTACAACAAAACCGTTGCATATACTTGCTGCTATACTACTATCCACACAACTACATATACTACATATTTCAACAGGAAACACACAAAATAGGAGATGGGAATATTGTGCGAAGGTTGTTTCCAAATACAAAAGAAGTTTTGTCCCAGTGGCCATTTTAATAACATCCTAAACAATTGGCAATTTATCCCCCAAAAACACCGGTGTGCTCATGTTGACGACATGCAAGACAAAGATAGTCTCTGGATGTTTGGGACAAAAGAAAACGACAGCTGCTTGTCGCTGTACGGAGTTATGTCACGGTGACCGCACTTACCACATGGCGGCGATTCAGTGTCACGCGATGTGACGATTACAGCACACAGGCTCACGGAAATATCGCCAATCAGCGGATGTCCCAAAGTAAGAAAAAAAGGAAGACATAATACGGCAATAATCAACTCAGTTAATTGTGTGTAAAATTAGTTCAAATAATTAGGTGTAATGCATTAGACGGTTGCGGGCTGTTTTAGAAAATATAGTTAGGGCCATCACACTCTTTTCAAACTGGTAACGCCGAAGTTGTTGGTATGTACTTTTAAGCATTTAAGGTTGAGAAAAATACGATTTCTCTCTATGGTCCGCATAATGTATTGTAATCCTAAATCTGGAGGTTAGTGTCTATCTGACTGCGCGTGGATTCATAATTTACATACAAATGTAATAACAGCACCTCAAAGTTATTCTTTGTGGATTTAGATACTATATTTTACGATACGAATGCGGTGGAGTAATCATTTCTAAAATACACAACGTTTGATAAAAGTGGAAAACTGTTTTTCAAATTCTATCTCAGTGCACTGCGATTTAGAGAAGTTGACATTCTGAAAAAAATTGTCTTCACTTGTAATTACAAAACGCCCATGCACGTAAAGTTCAGGAAAAAGGTAAAGTTACTTTGCTTGATCAATCATTCCTGCTCGCCGCCATATTGACGCTGTGTTGACCTGAATGAACTCGCGTGCAGCGGCTGATTACGATGTGACGCAAACTCCTCGACATCGTCATTACAACATGGAGCTGAACATACTGACCGAGCGTGTTTTTATTTTCAGGTAAAACCCTGAATATTATAAAGCTATCGATGGTTCTTTCTGTAGGATAATAGGGGTTAATCACGGACAACAGGCGACATTGATCCACGGGCACAGATAGTACACGCACCTGCTTAAAAGTCACGACAGAATAGCCTTTTCTTGGCGACGCCATTTTCACCTCCAAAGCATTCGCATTGAATTGTGAACACTATTGGTAAGAATTATTGGTTCAAAGGGGTAATCACTGCGCATTTGGTGAGAATTTCCGGGCCAATTAGTTTGCATGTAATTCTTATTTTCAGCATTGAAGCAGGTGTTTATCAATGGATCTTTATTTTCAACTTGATGGATAGTATCATTGCGTTTTGCTCACATCATTGAACACGTAACCTGAACCAAAGTAGTTTTGGGATGGCTGTGACGTTGTAGAAAAGTACTTTAGTTATGTGCAGTAAACATATTGCCATCCTCGGTGTGTAAGGGTTACGGTAGTGTTATGTACACTCCCGAGGGTTCTGATAATACGATCTGAAAGCACTCTGATCGATTGACCAAGCTAATAATATCATGACCTTTATGGTTGGGAGAGTTCGCCAGCCATATTCATCATGCACAACTTCCTCCTTGGGTGAGATCAAATGATATCTCCCAGGATATATCCACTGCAATGGAATTGTATCACGTTGATTTACAGACCATTGTGACGTCATCAGGCTCAAGGACGTTACAATCAAATTACGAAATGAATCTCTGCTAATTAAGCCTTCAACATTTAACATCCAAGACACTATTGATACTGTTCACAAACTGACACAATTGGAGGAGAGAATTTGGATAAAGAATGGCATCTTACCATAACTGAGTTTTTACTTGTGAAATATGTTGCCAACAGTCGAGAGAGAACGTGGTGTGTGGTTGGGGGTTGGGGGTGGAGGTGGAAGTATTGTTCAGGGTATTGGTCCAACGGTACATAAGTATATACATGTACACGTAATGTATATAGAACCGTGACGATCTGTTTTAATATTGGTCTTCAGCAAAACATGCTTGTCTGAAGTAGCGACTAACGGAATCGGGTGGTCAGGTTCGCTGTCTTGGTTGACACATGTCATCGTTTCCCAACTGCGAAGATCGATGTTTATGCTGTTGATCACTGGATTGTCTGATCCAGACTCGAATATTTACAGACCGCCACTATATAGTAGGAATATTGCTGAGTGCAGCGTTAAACAACAAACAAACACGTGTGTATACGTAAATACTGCCTGTTGGCTGTTGTTATGTCCGTTACGATGTGAAGTGTTTTCCGTCATGTTGGTGACTGGAAATGCCTGTAGCACTGTAAACGCCAATGTACATTTGTTTGGAATTACAAAACGAGTCTCTCATGGGCTGGTTTTCGCGAGGTGTTCATAATTCATAAAGTTATGGAATTTAATCAATATGCGCATGACGAGCCCTGGGTCCCAATACTCCTTTGATGATACGCTGCTACTTTAATTGAGTCTGTCGCACTTCAATTCAAACCACATCCTTCTGTCTGTCATCATCCATTAACTAATGCCTAAATTGTGTTCGCATTTCGGCGCCATATAATCCCAAATAGTTTCATCTTAGTTGTTGAACTGAATTGAATTGCTTGATTGATACACCCTGTTTTGAGTGAGTGAGTTTAGATTTACGCCGCTTTTAGTAATATTCCAGCAATATCGCGACTCCAGAAATGGGCTTTACACACTGTACCCATGTGGGGAATCGAACCCGGGTTTTCGGCGTGACGAGCGAACGCTTTAACCACTAGGCTACCCCGTCGCTTTGACAAGGGGTAGAAAAGTCGCAGGTAACAGATCGTGTCGCGGTGGGAGCTGGGTAGATTCAATACCTTAGTATGAAGAATACTCCTAATTAGGGATGTCAGGAATATGTGTTCTCTACCTGTGTAGTGCGTTTTTCTATGCTCGCGCTATCAACCACTGTTTATTTGGCCCTGGTTTGTGTCCATTTTCATTTGAGGGCTCAAGTAACAACAGTTTTTCATGGAAATTCCATTTGTGACACGTATTACAGGTAAGACATGGCATGCATACCCTTTTCAATCACCAAGCGTCATAACTGATTTTTAGTTATTTATATAATTTTCACAACTGTTTCCCTTTTTCAATGAAATATGTTTCTGAAAATCGAGAACGAATGTTTTCGGTCGTTGGCGTGGTATAATATCATCCAACAAGTCATTCCACATAAATTGTTGGGTCGTGGATAAAAAAACCTGGTTCTTTGACATGGCGAACCAAAGCATTACCTTCTAGGCTACCCAGCAACTTCAGTAAGATGCTGATACAGGTTTGATCCTTTATATAAACAGTTCATCATTCAGAAATTACTTCTCTATTCTTTAACCATGTTCCACTTGCATACTAACAATACACCACGGCACGAATGCTCAGCACGTACACAGTGACCTGTGATGATGATAAATCCGGAATGTTTGTCCCGGTTTTAGAGCACTTCATCAGTGAAAAACACCAAGCCGTGAAGGGACGCGGCCTTATCATTGTTTTCATCATCATTAGGGCAACTCATTATTTTAAACTTCAAACTAGTTTCCATGATCGATTCTCGGAGATGTTTGAGAATTAATTGGAGCAAATCTCGACAAATCTTGGAATCCTTATCAATTTATTAGACTGACCCCTTTCATCTGATACACGGCAAACATAACGGTCCCCGTGGTCCAACCAATCAAAGTAAAGAGGACATTTATCTTCACGTGGTGCGTTTTGACGATTGATCCATAAATCAAGTCGTGGTTCTGTTCGCGGAAAAGCACATGCGTTTTGCTCGTTTGTCAGTACAGGGAGGAATTTTATTCCATTGAGACAATCCTAATCCTAGGCAATAGTTGATTGCTGTTGCCAAAACGGTTGCTAAATTCCCTTATGACTTTTACTCGGTTTTCAAGTAACTATAATGCCAGTGTTAGTGTAGCGTATGTGTTTTGAAAGAAACACTGTAAGCAGTGAGTGAGTGATCATGAGTTAAGTTTTACTCCGCTTTTGGCAATATTCCAGCAATATTGCGGCGGAGGACACCAGAAATGGGATTCACACATTGTATCCATATGGGGAATCGAACCTGGGTCTTTGACATGACGAGCGAACGCTTTAACCACTAGGCTACTCCACCGCTCCTAACTGTATACATCTTTAGTGTGTGATTTTCAGTTGTATCAGTTTGATGTGATAGCAAAGTCCCAACTGGTGAAGATCTTTATCCCGTGGTGAAATCCTGTAGTGAAATCCATTGAAATCGGGTGGGTAAATATAGGAGAACTGGACGGTCCTGTCGAACAATCATGGATTCGAACCACGATCATATGATGATCGTACGCATAATCCACACTGCAAATTGTGATACACAAAACGACAGGGCCTCTTATGCGCCCCCAGTGTGAGTGTCGTATCGTAGGCCGGCGGTATCGGTCGACGATCGTGCTTGTGACCAATGAATTTACCATATTCATACCAAATTACCTCCACGTCAATCGCCTGCGTGGTATATTAGATAAGGCGTTTGCCCAGAGAACCGAAGGTCGGTGCTTTCATTTGTCGGTCTAGTTAAACCAAAACACGTTAAATATGATACTTGTTGTTTCCAAGCATTGAGGGGAGTGGACGAGCCCGGAGTGACTGGTGTGGTCCGAGTCAAGAGACTGTGTCTGAGTCGACTTTCCAGGTTACAGTGTGACAAGGTTTCTCGCAGGGCTAGCACTGTAAGACCGACAAGATACCAGGGACACAAACGCACGCATACGCTTACCATTAGGGTTGCCATTAAAGATCACATCACCTTCTTTTCAATTTTTTTTCTATTTTATCAATGAATAACATGATGGCCTTTCTAACTGCATATATTAACCACTAGATTAGCTGACCCAGACCTAAGAGTACCTCCAGACCCAGCGTGTGTTGAAGAAAACATTTTCAACTGCAATTTTAACATGTTGCAAGAAATTGTCTTTCCACTCGAGTTTTGTTATCCTTGAGAACATTCTTCGTTCATACGATCGGTGCGATGTTCTGTCGGAATCCGCAGATTATGGGTTCGGTTCCAAAGTTTATACTTATTACGACACTAGGTTTTACATCACCTCCTGGATTTGGTTTACCAGCACCTCCTGGATTTCACCAAAGTAAAAGACTTGCATCACTCCGGACAGTCCTCCAACAGTAAACGTACACGCAGTGATATAACCGCAATACTGTTCTCGGTGACTTCAAATCCAACTCGCTTGCAGAAACCTGCTGTTATGTAAATACGATGGTGTTAAAACGATGATAAAACCACTCGTTATTACACATAGCCTTGACATCTGATAAATACACAAATGATCCCTCCGTGAGAATGCAGTAAGTACACTACCCATGTTTCAACGGATGCCACACAAGATCAGACTTGTTTCAAACCGCTGTTAACGTCGTGAGTCAACCTTGTTAATGTTATGTTGCGTAAATGTATTGTGCAACTATGACATACATACAACCAAGCCTTGTTCCGAACATAATTACCCTATTTACCCGCGAGGTGCACCAGACAGGCTCTGGGTCACAACGTATTGTTGTAAGCAGGTAAGGCTGTCCTGGATCAACTCACTGGGAGATCATATGGTATTTAAACTACTGGGTCATTTAGATTATGTCATGTGAGCTGCATTTCAAACGAACACGGTAACATGGCGGTGATGGCGATGCTGGTGGTTGTAGAAGCGTTAAGCAGTATTAATGCAAATAATTAGGATTTTTACACATGCGAAGAGTGACATCCTCTTTGTAATAGTAGACGACATTAATCCGAATGAAACACAAAACATATTTAGTTTTTAGCCAGGCAGCTCATAATCAGATTCTAAATTCGC
The DNA here is from genome assembly GCA_008038995.1 of Haliotis laevigata. NCBI lineage: Eukaryota > Metazoa > Mollusca > Gastropoda > Lepetellida > Haliotidae > Haliotis > Haliotis laevigata. The sequence goes on along the minus strand of VKKT01003737.1, from coordinate 13,241 downwards.
CAATGAAAGGAATTACAGTGTCATTAAAATCAGATTGTAGATCTCGCTACCGCAATGACACAGATCTAACCATATCCTAGCCAGGGCTATTTCACAACGACCTTTCACCCGACCAATCAGAACGTCATTCACCATGCAGACAAGAAAAGCGACCGCCGGGATGCGAATGCAACCTCGTAAAGGTTAACTTGGGATATTCCGAACGAGAGTTACGGACTGTACAGCTGATAACCAT